>JAQGAZ010000037.1:0-133691 GCA_034692225.1 Polydesmus complanatus
GGTGGCTAAAGTGGTGACGATTTCGGAAGTTTTCGGAAGATTCAAGTGATTGGTGGATTTCAATTGGCACCCCTCCGAAACTGCGTCACTTGCAATAGCGTACACTTTTTCTATATGAAGTCATCACAAAGAGACTCACGATAAAGGAGTAACCTTATATCTTTTATGGTGACCTCCTTTGACCTTAACCTATTTGGGGTGACTTCATTATAGAAAAAGTGGTTTTGGAGGTTTTGACGAAATATGCTCGTCTACGCATGCGCATTTGCCATATTGAAGGTAGTCTAAAGGGATTTTATGACGTAACTCGGTACCGTAATGACTCAACGCGAACATGTGATGTCCTCTTTCTTTGGGAGACTACAACAACAATCAAAGTTTTCACATTAATAAAGAGATTTATTATTATCATCATCGTTGGATAACAGTATTAATCAAGTTACGATGGTAAATAATAGTGTTTTAAGATTTTGCATTCAGAATTATAAAAATGTAATACAGTATAATATGGTCGCGAAGATTACACCTCAGTGAAATGCCGGTTAATCGTAAGGTTTTGTGAACTTCAGTTTTAAAATTATTTTGCGTTGCTTCTTTATTTAAAAATTATATAAAAAAAATAATCGAATAAGATAGTGGTTGTCAAACGTATTAATATTAAGCAAGCAATACATATGCGTTGATTCTAAGCTTGTCAGAGCTCCAATGTTTATCCTAGGTTTATCATTACGATCGTGTAATTTGTTAAATATATTTTTTAGGATATTGTTATAAAGGATGATGCCTTAAAAGTTTTGTTAAGAGAAAAGCATTCCGACTATATTGCTGCTTATGGAAACAAAAAGGATGATTTTGTAAGTAAAGTGCTTATTTTAATAATGTTATGATCATGTTAGCATAGGCTCTACATGAATTTTCAAATCTTATTTCTTCAAAGGAATTCTGCATGACAGAATATTTAAGAATGTCAGGAATTTATTGGGGATTAACGGCAATGGATTTAATGGACGATTTAAATCGAATGAATAAGGTGGAAATTTTAGATTTTATTGGTAAATGTCAACACGAATGCGGAGGATTTGGAGCGAGCATTGGCCATGATCCGCACATACTGTATACTCTGAGTGCGGTTCAGGTTGTCTAAATTTGTATAAAATATGTTAGTTGCTACAGTAGTTTGATTCTAAATTTCACATTTTTTATATAGATTTTATTATTATTGGACTCGGTGGAAACAATTAATAAAGAGAAAGTCGTTGAATATGTCGTGAGTTTGCAATGTCCGGATGGCAGCTTCATGGGAGATAAATGGGGCGAGGTCGACTCTCGTTTAACTTTTTGTGCAATTTCATGTTTAGCTTTATTGGTAAGAATTTAGCTAAGAATTCGAACTTATAGTAATGCATAAAAAATGATTGATTTGTTAAATTTTTTATCAAAGAATCGATTAGATGCCGTAGATGTAAATAAAACTGCTAAATACATTTTGGAATGTATGAATTTTGATGGGGGATTTGGAGGAAGACCCGGATCTGAATCCCATGCCGGTTTGGTAAATACTGCTACTTGACTGAAGTTTTGCTCTTTTCCAATATATAATTTTTACCGTTTATAAAAGATCTATTGTTGCTTGGGGAGTTTATCAATTCTTAAGCAGCTTCATAATGTAGACGCAGATTTGTTAGGTTGGTGGCTTTGCGAGCGACAACTAAACTCTGGAGGCTTAAATGGTAAATCTAATAAATTAATTTGAGATTTTTTTTGATTCATTTTGATGTTTTTAATTTGTTAGGACGTCCTGGAAAGTTACCAGACGTTTGTTATTCGTGGTGGGTACTTGCCTCTTTAAAAATTTTAGGAAGAATTCATTGGATAAATAAAGTAAACTATAAAACTGAGATTTGGTAGTAAAAATCTACTAATTTTATTTAAACCATAGGATAAATTAGTGTCTTATATTTTGGCTTGTCAAGATGAGGAAACTGGCGGAATTGCAGATAGGCCTGGAGATATGGTAGAATTTTTATGAAGGAAAATAAAAATTAAATAATTTGTTATCGCCGTTTAAATATTAGGTGGATCCTTTCCATACTTTATTCGGACTGACGGGGCTGTCTTTATTAGAATATGGAAATCTAAAACTCATTAATCCAGTCTATTGTTTACCAGAAAAACTTATCCAGAGGATAGGATGCATTCCTCAGATAGTTAATATTTGATGCCAATAATGATATAGTAAGTTCGAAACAATTATTATATAATGCACATTTTTTTATTTCTTCTCAAAATCAATTGAAACTAAAATTAATTCAAGATGCAATTTATTTGGAATGAAAACATTTATTAACCGAAATGAAAATGAAAAAAAAAAACTATAAATTAGTCTGCAAAGAAGTGAAAAATAACAAAAAAAAAAAAAGTGTGATAAACTATAATACATTTTTACACCTGAGGCAATTGTTCGATAGGCGTGTCAAACTTAAAATCATCAGGGAATAACTCTGCCGCCCTGGGGTACATTAATTTGTACGATTGTCTGATGGTCACATCAGCCACGCCAGCGATATCGCCGATCTCTGAAAATATCGCACAAATGGATTATTTTAAAAATACTTTTTTATTTCCAAAATACCTTTTTGAGTTTTCTTCTTTTCTGAAGCTTGAGATGCCATGTAAATGGCAGCTGCAGCAACTGAAATCGGACTTCGCCTGAAATATTTTTAAATTTAAAATCTGCGAGACTTTTAAAAAGAGATTTCATACCCAGGAACAAAATCTTTTTCAACTGCTTGTCGGGCAATATGAGTCGCAGCCTTTTGAACTGACGTCGGTAGACCCAAATTAGAACAAAATCTGGACTACAAATCGTATAAGTTTGTGAATATTGAACAAGCCCTTATAAATGAAGATTTTTACCATAAAATCGTCAGACTTTATTAGTTCCACACTAGTTTCCAATGCTTTAAGGATTAATTTGAAACAACGCCCAATTTCCTTTTTCGATATTTTCGAAACGGCGCAGATTTCTAAAGCAAGAAGAAGAAAAAATTCATTAATGAACTCTTAATTTCAAAATGAAAAGCATAATCAAGTTACCTTTAAAAGTCCTAGGCACACTCTCTTGTCGGCAAGCAATATATAAACAGGCTGATGCGATCGCTTCATTTGAGCGCCCTTTTAGGGACTTTCCATCGTGTACTTGTTTAAAGAGATTATTTGCTCTGTCCTGCATTACAAAATTTTAATAACTCAATCAAAGTTTTAATTTTTTGCTAAAACTAGGTTTTAACAAATTATTATTAACTTACGACAATTGTTTTCGATAGATTAATTCTATCGGCCATGTTACTAATTTCCCTGAACGACGCGATAAGAGCTCTGTCTGAACTACTCATCTGCAATGAAAAGTCGACATAAATTACAGTTTATAAAAAAAATAAGGAGTACTAGATTACCGTTCTGCGGTTCTGATATTTTGCCGCGCCACTTTCATCGAAACTTGCTCCTCCGGTTCCTCTCCCAATTACGGTGGATAAATCACTACCGTTTAATAGTTGATTCTATTGAATGACAAATATTTTTTATAAGTCTCCTGTGTTTTTCAAAACATAACTCCGGTCTTACTTCTGCCGCACCAACACGAGAAGGATCACTGTTCGATTTTTCGTTATTGAACGTTCTCCACTCCGAACCGACATCAATAACCCTATAAAGTACATTTAAATTATAATAATTTCAATACAATAACTAAATTCGAGATCGTACCTATCTCCAACAACTAAGCCACATTCTGAACATATCATATCACCCGCACGATAGTCTTCAATTAATGGCGCATCGGGATGTGCTGGACATTCTACTCTACAGCGCGATTCTCGTTCCCTAAATTAAAAATAAAAAAGGATAAATCAATTTTTAATAATCGATACGTACAATTCGTTGTATCAAAATAGAACACTTCGAGGCCCATGATAGAAAAAAAACCTCCAGAATTATGCACAACAAATTAAAACAGTTGAAACTGTGTGGGGGCTATACAACTGCTATGCATGACATTATCACAACTCAATTTAATTAAGATACTATGTTCAAAATATAACCTAGAACGACAAATTTGTTCTTAAAAATAAAGATCAATAAATAATTGGTACACGATGCAGGCTACATTATTAAATTAAGCACTAACAAACGTCATTAGATTGTATTTGCACGCCATTCAAAAATATTTAATTTACGAATATGAAGTTATTGAATAGTTGCAGCACACATTGAACTACAATAAATAATTGTAATTCTTAAAATAAATGCAAATATACATTAAATAATGGGACAACTAGAATCACCAACCTTCCAGAAGCCATCTTGCTTGCCAACACTCTGCCACTTTTTGAAAATGCGGGAATTTATACAGTTGCAAACCAAAAATAATCTTGTATGGAACGTTAAGTAGTGCAAAATTGTAAGTAGATGTTATTTTGTTCATAGATTATTTTTTTTAGTTAAATGTTATTTTTATGCTCATGGCGCTTCATATATTTTAAAAAGATACTTTGTGAATGCACCCACATTTCGTTCCGCGCGCGTCAGAGGTGCATGTGTTGCGCCATCAAGGTAGGAGTTGCGACATCACTTCCGGTAAACATCTGTTTCGGTCAAATAAAAATGGAGGACACCGAAAGTACGAACAGCAATACTTCAATCGACGATAAAAACGATGATTTTTATGATAATTCTGTTAAAAATGCGTTAACAGAGGGCTTAATGAGTTTATTTAAACCCGCAGTTGACAAATTAGACGAAAGTGTAAAGGCGACGAGGTAAGTAATTCGATGTTATTACCGGCATTTATTCTACAAATCAGTGTTACAATTATTGATGCTACAGCTTGAAAACATTTTTTTTACTGTGGCAGTATACTAATATCTTATTAATCCATGTATTAATATTGTATAAACAATTGTATTAAGGTTGCCAGTGTTTTAATAAAAATTATGTTTACAGATTGAGTCAAAGTGAATTAAGACAGCAAATTGAAAGCTTAGCGGAAGGTAAAGTCATTTTTGATAATTATGATTAAATCCATTGAAGTTAATCATTTCTGAATTATTTTTAACTATAGATTTGGGCAAAATTTCTGAAGGACAAACATTGTCATTTGATTTAAACGCTTATGTGAAGAAGTTGATGAACGTGAAACGCCGTATTATGTTAGTCAATAATATCTTGCAAAATACTCAGGTGCATTTTACTTATTTGATATTAATGGATTTACGCGAGTGTTTATTAAAAATGTTCTATTGTACAAAAATGTGATAGGAAAGACTCGGAAGATTGCAACAAAATGTTATCAAAGAAAATTCCAGGCGTAAAGCATTATTGGAACAATCCAGTTCAACACTTCCATCGACTTGAGGAGCGCACATCGCTATTTATATAGCCTAACTATCATTTCTATTTTTGATTACTATCAAGTAATATTATTTTAGTTTTGTTACGATATTTTTGTAAGTTATTCTTTAAAATAAAACTTATTTTATTAAATAAAATAATAATAAAAAAAAATTAACAATAATTAATTATTATAATAAGCAAATTGAAAATTGTATTATAAACCTATGGAAATACGTACGCTTGTGTATTAAAAATTTATACTGGCTATACAATTGTCATGCTATCTAGATTTTTTTTAATATTCAACATTAGGATTTCAATACTGTATTTAAAAATTGGGTTTCGAGACACCGAAGAAATATTTATAGGTTTTATTCTAATTTTATTGCCACAATAATTCTTTTAAACTTGCCAGCCATTTTGGATTTAAATTTTTAGACTTACTACTTGAACGCTGCTCACCAGTGCCGTAATGTATAGGAAGCGGAATAACAATGCACGATGGCATTGGTAGGAAGCGTTCAAAAAGTAAGGACTACTCCCGACGAGTAAAAATTTTTTGCCAAGAACGTATGTTTCTTTATATCGTCGTTCCATGGCGCCACTAGTATTATAGATTCCAGAATTGGTTATTCTGCAGATTAACCGGCGTATGTTATAAAAATTGGACGAATGTTTGGTAAATGTCGGTACAGCAGTGTCTTTGCTTTCTCAGCTGTACGCGCCACAACTGTGTTGTTGTTCGCTGTAGTTGATAGTGCTGCTGTCATTCCGCGGAAGCCCAATTGTGTTTTTTTTTTTAAAGTAGCGAAACTAAAAGTGAAAGCATCGAAAGAAATTCCAACTGCATTGCAGATATTTTTGTTTTGAAAGAAGACATTATGAAAATTATAACATCGAAGCAATAAGTTTGTTGGGGTGCGGATATTTCTAATCTCGATGGGATGTTGTGGGGAGCCCGTCGAAGGTAAGCAACTTCAATATTCTCACCTTTATCAATAAATCACAAAGTCCACATTTACTTTTTTCTCTCAACAACATCAAAGCTCTTTGAATATAATAGACGTTAAACA
Organism: Polydesmus complanatus; assembly: GCA_034692225.1. Classification (NCBI taxonomy): domain Eukaryota; kingdom Metazoa; phylum Arthropoda; class Diplopoda; order Polydesmida; family Polydesmidae; genus Polydesmus; species Polydesmus complanatus. Next base: position 6,465 of record JAQGAZ010000037.1, read on the forward strand.
ATAAGTATAATCGTCAACAAACTTTTATTTCATAATCAATTAAGGAACGTGAGTCATATGGGATAAGTTGAATGACACGAATACCGTAGCATAGGCTGCCGCGGTAGGTGCGTATCCGTGATTTCAACACCTGTTGTGCGCCAACTCTCCCCGCCGCTCTTCCTTCTTCTCCCGCACAGCTGCCTGCCCGCGCGCCTCTTCCACCATTATGCACAAAGCTACCAATTCCAATAGGAAATAATATTTTTGACATTTTGTTCTTTATTGCGTGAAAACTTCCGTAGCCTTTTTGGAATGGCAGACAGTTAACTAACGTAATTTTATTTTATCCAGTTTTTGATTTTGGAGAAAGATACCATCACACTGGATCGATAGCGTTTTATTAATTTTCTATTTTAAATGAAAGTGGATTGGTAGCTTTGTGCAGAACACTGTCGAATTATATAATGCTACGGGATTATACTTTAAAATTTTGTTTTTTTTTTTCTCTGGCGCTGAGTTACCGGTAGTTGTTTGTCTATTAAAATCATAATTAATTCATTTTTTACTATTAATGCTACAAGTAAAGGGAATTTATGATTAAAGTTTCTGATTAAAGTTACAAAATAAATTTGATTATCATTCAAAAAAAAAGTTTTTATTTTTAAATTGTTTTAATCAGCGAAATAAATGTAGGGCAGAAACAAAATTGATTGTTTACAATGTTATGTATTTATATCTATATATATGTTCTAAATACGGTACAATTTATCTGTATAGGCTTATTTCCATGGTGATTTTTTTTTTATTTCGTAGTATTACGCGTAAAAATTGGTAAATACAGAATACTTTGAAAGTTTATTTTTTTTTTCGTAGTTTCCAGGTGACGTAATTTTAAAATTGGAGTTGCGTTACAGTCATACTATTGTATTTCTGTTACTACAGTAGCGTTTAATTGAGTTTAGAAACAATCATAAAAGTAGGCCTACTGAGTAATACATTAGAAAAAAATGTTATCTTCAATATTATTATCTGTAGGACTTTTTATAATATTGAAAGTACATTTAACTCAATTCATAAATTTAATCAAATAAAAATAAGGGACGTTCCTGTTCGGTATTTGCACACCCTCGAAATCTATTGTTGGTACATGTACATATTGGGCAAAATGATAAATTGTTCCGGAGATCATAACTCTTCGGGATATTATGTTTGCTTTTCTGTTGAATTTTATTTATCATAGAGATAGAAACGAAAGTATAATCTAAAAATATTTTATAAAATGAAAGACGTGCTTTGATCTCAAATAACCCTACGCAGACGACTTTATTAAAAAAATAAAAAAAAAGGAGTGCGTATTATTTTTCTGATTAATAATTCTTCATTGAGTGTTTCCAGCAACTGGAATTTTTTGAATTAACGAGAATTGTAATACATGTACTGTATTTAAGTACGAGAATGGCCTTGATAAAAAAAAATTATTGGCATTACACTCGATCGCTTAATAATTTTATGCTCTAGAAATTAGGTTGATAATGAGATTACAATGAAAAATGTAAGAAGGGGTCGAGCGGATAAAAATTTTCATTTTAACGATTTGATCTCAACTACCGGTTATGATTATAAGCTAAAATGATATCGCTGTACAGTACTTAAAATAATAATTTTTAAAATAATACTCCGTATTAAGTAAGATTAAATTTTTTAAAGGAATATACTGCACAATAATTATTATTATTCTAGTGCTTAATTTATACAGTAAATTCATCTAGACTACATGTACCGGTACCGGAAAACTTGATAAGTGACACGATAGAGTAGCACTTTTTTTTTTAGTAAGTTCAATGCAGGTACTAGAAAATGATGAGACATTTTAATTTGAATTTACCGAATTCAATATATTTCACAGTTTTATAATTTTAACTTCAAATTGGTGCAAAAACAAGCCAGTTCTAACATTTAAAATTATGTTCACCTTGGTTTGTAGAATTAATGGCACTTTTATTTGTACAGTTTACTTGATTCACGTGTTAACAACACATGGCAAATAAGCGGTGAATGAAAAATGACCTTTTATAAAACGTATTTTTTTTTTTAGTTTGTCAAAATAGGTCTAGTTTGTCTGGTTATTGCTGCAAGCTCTTCCATTTTTAAACGAAACTTTCCTTTCTGAATTAAAACCTCGCGAGTAAGGGAAAAATCAGACAAAATATAACTTGAATAGAGCATTATTCTCGATTGACCTTTTTTGAAAAGGAGCAAAACTTCCAAAAGTACGGTACTGGGGCCGTTCCTCTTCCTCCTCTACCAAGCTGCGTAGTTGTAAAAGCAAGCAAAAGTACACGATTGTAACCAGCATGAGCTTTATTATATTTTCACTCACTTTATTTAGCCGTACAACCTTTCGTTAAAAAAGCTAGTTACAGTAATGTCTGTTATGCACTGATAATTTCATATTTTCAGAACGATCGAAAACGCCCTAACCGTTTTAGGACTGAAGTCAATTGCCATAATTAGAAGATTGCAATCTAGTCCTACTGAAAGTCTAAGAATAGACTGCTGCAATAAGCTTATATTTTATAAACATGTTAATAATTCATATACCACCAGATTAATTTCACCAACTACACATTTATTTATTTTACGCAGCAGCGTATTTCTGTAATTTTATTTTTAAATCTTTGATACGTCACATCATACGTGTATTAAAGAATATTTGATATTTTAAATTTGTAGTACCGGTAACCAAAGAAACACGTGTAATGCGATGTGGGGGAAAAAACTAAAATGAGGCAAATCTTCGTGGTAGATATTAGTCCAATACATAAAAAATCTTTATTACCGGTACCGGTATATTTTTTTTTCTTTCTCATAAAAATAAATAAAAGGCAGAAAGAAATCTAGAAATCCACGTGCGTGTTTGCCCGTTCGCATGCTGTTCCACCCATAACAATTATTATTGCACTCCGATGAATATAATTTATAGTTTTTTAATAAGACAATAATTAGTTAAGCAATATTAAATCATTAATTTAATTGTAAATAAGGAATAAAGTAGCCTACTGTATACTGTACAGTATTAATTTAAATTTATAGAGTAGCTTATTTAAATTGTCATAAAATGGCTTATTATGATGATGTATTTATGTGAACCAAATTACTGTATAACGTAATTTTTGTTTTTATGTGTGTGCTTTGGTTGCAAATATTTTAGTTGAAAATGGCAATTTTCCACTTTTGTTTCTCTTACATTAAAATTTTTTTGTCTACGCCCAGGCTTTATTAATGCTACGGTACTTAAAGGGAGAAAAATAGAGCAACTACATGTACCGGTAATAAATTTTAAAGCGGTACAGTAACATTTATTTTTTTTTAAATACTGTATTTATAGAAAACCTTTTACCGAATATGCAATAGAAATTCAACAATTCGAAACGCAGACGGGGGAAACCCTTTTTTTTTTTTTTTTGGCATGAAATTTCACAATTTTTGGAATAAAATATTTATTTATTTGTTGACAATAAAAACACTACAGTACTTCCACTTTAACTTGCGTTGCAGTTTTGAAATTTAAAAAAAAAAATGTCCATTTTTTTAAAATTAAATTGAATCGTGACCAAGGCTACTATGCCAATGAGTAATGCGTTTATCGTATTAGAAAACACTGTGGAGTAGAAAATTTAATTGCGATGACACAATCAACTCTCACGCTTTTCTTAATTAATAAACCTGTCGTAATAACACTCGTTTGCGTGCGCAATTGCTTACAAGAGGATGCGCATTTATCACTTATCATTAATCCAATAACGAGGCGTCATTTAATTATCAACAGACAATTAAAAATTGACTTGTTAATATTATTACCAAAACATACGCGTATTGAAAAGTCTATATAGTTGTTTGAATCGACTTTCTATATAGGCTACGCATGCTATTTTTTTTTTAGAGAAAAAAACAATAAAACGTAAACTAATAAAATTGATTACTATATTACATGCATTATTATTTTGAGAAATGTTTTCATTACTAATGGACTTTTATCGTTTATTTTTTCAGAGGGTGATCGTAATTACGACTCGAAACCTACGGGTCCCGCTAAACGAAGGTAGGTCCTTTGATTTAATCAGATTAATTTATAATAATTATTATAGACTTGCAATAATTATATTTTAATTTTAGTTTAAAAAAACAAAAACTAAGTTAATTATATACGCCGCTCTTCCGTAATTTTATTTATGGAGCACAATATTATTCTACTAACTCCTATTTGAATAAATTGTCGGCGTTCGTCGTTTATTTTTAGAGTGTTAACTTCTAAATATTGTTTTGCGGTAGACTTGTTATTGTCGCGCAACACTTTTCGATGTCCTATTTAAGCATGTCAAAATTAGAAGCTTAGACAAGACCGGCCTTTAACATTTCTTTTTTTATTATTTAATACTATTTGCAGTATGAGAATTTTCTCATTTAAGTAATTCACAGCTCTCTTAAGAAGTTGTTTATTGTTAATTGCTGACAGCGCAACTGAAGTGCTCGCTAGGATGTCGATCGTACTTTCGATATGGGGGTTGTAATTGACAGATGATCGACTTTTTATGTGTTTATTCTGTAAATATTGAGTGACGTGTGTTTACTCTGCGGTTATTTCATTATTGCCGTTAACTTTATATAGTTCGGCAAGTACCTTATATAAAATTACAATTGGTTTTCTTTTCTATATTAAGCGCGCTTGTAAAAGCGTAATTTTGCAAATCAATAATAATAAATAAAAGAAATTAGCAAAGAAAAATATCATTTGTTGATAAATAATCTTGAGTGGGTTATAAATTATTTTGATTTTTTGACAGAGGATGTACCGACATCGCATGTCTATTGGTTTTTGTGGCCTTTTTAATAGGATGGGGAATTATTGCGGCAATTGGTAATAAATAATAAAAAAAAAAAAAAAAAAAATTTTTTTTAAATACTTGATTGAAAAAACTTTTCTGTGTTTTCTAGCTTTCATCAATGGAGATCCAAATCAATTATTTAATCCTACCGATAGTGATGGAAATGTATGCGGCGTGGGAAAGCTAGAGTATTACACAATGTTACATAAAAATTTTAGAAATACAAAACTGATTAACAGACGTTTTTTTTTTTTGTAGAGCCAAAAAATATTTATTTTATTTTGACTTGACGACATGCTCAAGTAGTTCAGTTTTAATTTCAGGATGTCCTACACCTCAGGTAAATCCAATTTTTGGCAATTGGTCTTTTACTATGCGTTGTTATTAAATATACTGTGTCATTTTGAATAGGTTTGCGTATCAAAGTGCCCTACTTACAATTATGCTGCACTTGATCCAACTGCTGACCTTGTGAAAAATAAAAACTATCTCATCTGTAAATATCATATAGTGATTGACGATGTGAGGTTTCTTTTTTAATTTTCATTTATTCTGTACTTTATACAAAAATTTTTTCTTTCTTTCATAAAGAACACAAAAAAGGAAGATCTTCGAAATTTTATAAATAATGGAGATTGTGCTCCGTATTATATTTCTTCTAGTTCAGGTAATTATACTTATTTATTTATTTTTTAAAACAGCTGGTTTGAGGTTTTGAAAATTTCAATGTTTGTAGAATTGATATTAATTTTAACTGTGCGTTTTATTAACGTATCGTTTTTTAATATGCGAATAATAATTATTAACAAAGGTATTATTAACTTTAAATAGGGATTATTTATTTTGGATAGGATATTTTCTATCTAGATTTTAAGCAAGTTTTTTTTAAATTTATCGGCACTAGTTTTGAGTAGGCCTACTGTGCTGCTCCATCTAGTTTTCAAATTGAAAATACTGTATTGGGATTACATTTTCTAGCACAATTTTAGAATTTGCGATGTTTTTAACAAGTTATAATCTGGCTTTATCTAGCTTGTATGTTTATAACTACAATGTACTTTGACTTATTGGGCTTCTATAGGTTCTGAGAGTTTAGACGTTGATATTAGTATTTTTGATGACAGACCTTTGCCTAAATTCAAAAATCCTCGTAAGTAAATGTGTGTCGTACGCTTCGTTATCAACTTATTTTACACTAAATATCAGCATTAATTTTATTTTTCACTAATTATAATGGTGTTTGCACTTTATATGCAAAGTTTTTATTGCTTGTTATTATGCAACTACATTGACAGCAATTATTGCTTTTTTTTTTTTTATTATTTATCCCCCTAATATTTAACCGAGTTATTTGGTTCTGCTTTGTTATGGGACGCATTTTGAAAAATCGTTTTTCAAGGTTTTCCATAACAGAAAAGTTCCGCACTTTTATTTTGTTTTTTGGGTTGCGTTTTTGATTTAATATTCTACATGTATGGTTTAACTTAATTTGAAGCATGAATCTCTAGGTTCACATCGGTATTTAAAATTATATTGAATTTAATAGAATTGATTTACCGTATATAATTTTTTTAGTGGTGGGGAGATGCTTGCCTGGATTTGTTAACCAAACTGGAGCGGTAATTATCGATGCATTTAATAATGTAATTAAAACCGCGAATGGCACCACTGTAACTTCTTCTTTACTAACTCAAGCGAGCAAGTGAGAGCTCTAATATAATTATTATACTACACATAATTTTGTAATGCCGCATAAAAATCGAACGTTATTTATTTAGGTTTTTGAAGGAATTAATGAATGCTCGAAATATTGGAGAGATGATATATTCCGATATTAAATCTAGTTGGTGGCTAATTGTTATGTAAATATTTATCTCGATACGATAATTACGAGTAATAGTAGTTGTTGATTTTTTTTTTTTATTTCCATGTTATAGAGGATTGGCCTTAGCAATGGTTTTATCATTTTTTTGGGTACTTTTAATTCGATTGTTAGGAGGAGCGATGATATGGTTCACACTAATTGCCATGCTACTTGTATTTGGGATGGGTGAGTCAACATTTATTTTTTTAATTCGTTTGGAAAGTCAAATGGTTTTTTTTTTGGGATTATTTTGAATAAAGGATGTGGATTTAGTTTCTACAAGTATAAAGATTTGGAAAATGTAGCTGGCTCTGATGCTGCTTTGCGTTTTTCAACTGATCTTCAGTATTATTTACAATTGCGAACAACCTGGCTTGTTTTTGGTGAATTATATATATTTTTCAATATTATTTTTCCTCAACATACTAATTGTTGTTTTTTTTGGTGGGTGGTTAACAGGCATTGTAGCTGCAATTTTTCTATTTCTTGTACTTCTTATCGTAATTTTCTTAAGGAAACGGATCTCTATGGCGATTTCATTGATCAATGAAAGTAGCAAGTAAATTTGAAAATTCAGTACAAATTGTATTATAAATATTTATTCATGGATTTTTATTTTATAGAGCAGTGGCTCAAATTCCATTTACTTTACTATTTCCAATTATTCCATTCGCTTTTCAATTGGTGTTGATTGGATTTTGGGCAATTGTTGCGGTGTAAGAAAAAGGCTTACTTGTTTCTGTATTAGACACAAAAAACAATTATATTTTTAAAAATGTTTTCAGTTATCTTGCTTCAATGGGTGAACCTACTTATCGTGCTACTTTGAATCCTAATCCGCCGCCACAATGCGCAGACATGTATCAGCATAGTGACTTAACTTGCAATATGTCGGTACGGTATATTTTATTTACTTTGAAAGTCTATGGTAGCTTTTGCCCTTCCTTTCATGTTTTCCTGGCTATGCACTGTTTATGAAACGTCATTGAAAGGATTATTTTTTTTTTATTTTTTTAGAATTTTGATTCGGCTTGTGGACAATGCGCGTTCTTTAACTACTTTAGCCATGGCGGGCTAATTGGTGTGCAAGTTTATAATCTATTTGGTGTGTTATGGTTTTTATTTTTCGTGGATGGTTTATCTCAAATGATTCTTTCTGGAGCTTTTTCGTCGTGGTACTGGGCTTTTAATAAGCCTAAAGACATTCCCGCATGTCCTTTGGCCGCTTCAATTTGTCGAACTTTTAGGTAAGTTTTAAAACAGCGATATAAAAATGATTTAACGTAATAAGATATATCAAACTTTTGTTGAAGTTTTCACTTAGGGTCAGTTGCTTTTGGGTCTTTAATCATCGCCATTGTTAGGCTTATACGTATTTTTCTGGAATTTTTGGACCGAAAATTGAAACAATATGCTGATAATGGCTTTGTCAAATGCGTAATGTGGTAATTAACCAGAATAATTATTAATTCTTCTATAAACTTGCATATTAATTTTATTTTAATTTTTTTTATTTTTTTAAAGCTGCCTGAAGTGTTGTTTTTGGTGTTTGGAAACATTTTTAAAATATATAAACAAAAACGCTTATATAATGGTATTTAAAATAAAAAGTTTATTCAAATTTAATTAACTGTTTTAAAATATGAATTGGTTTTTCAGGTGGCTATATATGGAAAGAACTTTTGTTCTTCTGCAAAAGAGGCATTTTCGCTTTTATTGCGAAATGTTGTAAGGTAATCTAAATTTAAAGAGTTTATTGAAAGTATTTCGAAGAGAATATTAATTGAAATGTTATACTCTTTCAGAGCTGTAGTTTTAGATAAAGTGACGGATTTCTTACTTTTTATTGGAAAATTAGTTATCGTGGGAGGCTTAGGTAAGAATAACCCTTTTTTAATAAACGCGCATTGGTAAAAAAAAGTTAACACAATAATTTTTCTAGGAGTGCTGTCATTTTTCTTCTTTAGCAATCAAATTCCTAATGATGCAGTTAAAACTTACGTACCAGCACTAAACTATTACTTTATTCCTGTGATAGTAAGAATTAAAAAATATCGAAAGCAAATAATTTTCAGTATTTTAATTTTTTTGATGATTTAGGTGATCGTGGTTGGATCTTACATGGTGGCTTCGGCTTTTTTTGGCGTATACGAAATGGCAGTTGACACGATATTTTTATGCTTTTGTAAGTTTAATTTATTTATTTATTTTTTTAAACTAAGCAACTAAAATGAGTTAATTTGCGTTCTTTTCTAGTGGAAGATTGCGAGCGACACGATGGTAGTGAGAATCAGCCTTATTTTATGTCTAAAGATCTTATGAAGATATTATCAAAGAAAAATAAAAGAAAAGCGGAGTAGTATCTGCCAAGTCCTCTGAACTAAATTAGAATAGTTTTACCAAAACAATTTTTAATATTTTTCATTTTTATAATATTATTTTAGTATTTTAAGTTTCAAAGAATTTTAAAATAATGTATTTTCTTCAGCTATTAATTATCACAATTTTTTCATAACATTTTTCAATACTGTGTGTCATTGTACTTTTAACATAATTATTAAACTAAATGTCCAATGTTTTTATTCATAATAATAAAAATGAAACAAATAATTATTACGTGATGATGCAATTATTTCAGCTATAAAGTATAATAATTATACAGCTCTCTATTTCACTGTTTGGAGAGTTTCATGCATTATTAATTTTAATAAACGCTAAAACCTTTATGATTTTTAATTCTAAAGTTATTTAACTTTTATTTATAAAAATAAATATTTCTCCCGCCTAACAATTCAAAACTGAATTGCTCCTTTGACAATTAATCCTTTTGGCGTGCACCATTTGTCGTGCATCTCTTGTAATTTGCGCAAAGGATGAAAAGTTGTCACTTTCTGCGCATCAATTGAGCGTGTACATCTCAAAGTTCGCGCAGTCAGGGGTCGTCACAGGAAAATTGAAAAGGTTTCTTTTAATAAAATAATATGTAAATATTAGTTATTTGATAAAACTGATTTATATCTCCATGTTATTAGTGCTCCTGGTAAACGAACCTAGAAGAAACTTGGTAATACATGTAGCTACAGAAACGTCAATCTTGCCTCACCAATGGGACCTCAATCGAATTTATTTTCCTTCGTGCTCGAAAATCTTTGACAACTACACAATTATGTTTTATCTGATCTTTTGTTGAAAGACGTTTCATAGAATATTAAGAAATCGTAAGTAGCAGGTTTTACTTTTATTAGGCATTTATTTATTGAGTTATTCGAGTTGTAGTTGGTAGTTTTGATCAACAGAATTTTTGTAAAAATATTTTTGAAGATTTACTTGCTTCACGAAACCGATTTCAACGCGAAAGATGTTTACGGCTTTAAAAAAATTGGTCAGTCACAATGATGTTCAAGGTAATTGCGTTACTCCTCCTGGGACGCAAGCCATGGCTCAAAGTTTACAAAAGAAATTCGCTAAAGGAGTTCATTATAACAGTAGGCTTACTGCATAATTATTCCAAATTGTTTTGGGTAAATTTTGATTATTTTTCTAAAAATAGAATTTCTGTATTTTTAGTGAAAATTTTGATCAAAGGAGACAGAAATGTTGGGAAAACATGTTTATTTCACCGTTTACAGGGTCAAAAGTTTAAGGAGGAATACATTCCCACTCCAGAAATTCAGGTGAAGTGTTAAAATGTTTGGGGATAATAAATACGTCTTATTTTGCGTTTTTGGTTTTTATAGGTAGCTTCTATTCATTGGAACTATAAAGCGACGGATGATATTGTTAAAGTAGAAGTGTGGGACGTGGTTGATAAAGGAAAGAAGAAAAAGAAAACTGAGGGTTTAAAATTGGATAACCTTGTCCCAGAAGTGAAAATGTCTTTATTAATAATGCAAAAAGTTTTATTTGTTAATGGTATTTTGTTATAAACCAGATGATTGAAGATGCTGTTCTTGATGCTGAATTTGTTGATGTTTATAAAAACACTAACGGAGTTATATTGATGATGGACATTACTAAGCAATGGTGTGAAATTAATAGCATTAAATGATTAATTAAGAAAATACAGGATTGAAATATAATATTTTTACAGGACATTCGAATACGTTCAGAAGGAATTACTCAAAATTCCACCTAATATACCGGTTTTAGTATTTGCCAATCATAGAGATATGGGTCACCATCGTTGTGTTTCTGAAGATGATGTTAGATATTTTATTGAGAATCTTGAACGGTATTGATTATCTTGGCATCTTCGAAATTATAACATTTAAGTTTTATTTTTACATTAGTTCAATTCTATATTTTTTGTGGGCTCAAAAGATCTTTATTTGACGTGTCTAAATTGAGTTTCAGAAATATAATTATCGAAAGGAGTTCAAATTGAGTGGAGAAACTTAAATAATAATTATGTAGAAGTAAATTTAAATGCACACATAATTTCGACAAAATATTTTAGTCTAATATTTCTTGACTGAATGAATATTGACGTTGTTTATTTTAATATTCAAGAGGTCCTGAATTTGCTCCAATTCGATACACCGAAGGCTCAATGGGAAATGGATTTGGCTTGAAATATTTGCACAAATTTTTTAATTTACCATTTTTACAGTTGCAGGTGAGCATAAATTATATAATGACTCCTGTTAACTGTAGCTATATTAACTAAGTTTATTAAAAATTGCAAAGCGTGAAACTTTGCTTCAACAATTAGAAACGAATGCTAACGAAGCCAAATCGACTACTGACGAACTGGATTTGCTTGAAGAATCGGAAGAACACAATTACGATATGTAAACATTTATTTTGAAGTAACTTGAGTTGATGTAATCTATAATAAATAATGTTTGTAGATTTTTAGAATATTTATCAAATAAAAGGCGTCAAATTGCTGATCAAATGTCTCCAGCCGGGCCTCATGTTGATAGACCGGTTAAACCGTTGCCACATAGTCAAAGTGTACAGTTAGGCGAAAGTACGTACTGTATTTTTAATTATAAAGCGTGTGCCGTAACCGAATTTATAATTTGTCACAAAATTTTGGCAAATTGGAATCTGGTTGGGAACACAACAAGTGTTTAAAATAAATATTAATATAGTCTCTGTTAATTTTTTGTGAAGATTTGTCCAATACTCTAATTGAAAAAGAATCTCCCAATAAAAGCAAATCTATTCCCAGCACACCTATATCTTCTCATTCTATGAGTTTGGGGAATGCCGTGTCTCCAGCTATTACTCGTCCTTCAGTCGGAACCGTTCCAGCTAATTCTTCCGAACCAAAATCTGGAAATTTTATGTCCAGGCTTTTTGGGAAACAGCAATCTGCACAAGCTATCAAAGACAATTCTTCAACCAGCAACGATGACGTTATTGAAGGTTTTTATTTTATTTTAAGAATTTTAATAATTTTTTTAAAATTAATTTTTTGTGTTGCATAGCTGTAAATCTTAATTCTCAAGATAAGAGTGTAAAAAGCGTTGAAGATTTTGTGCCCGATGAAGGTTTAGATAAGTCGTTTTTAGAAGACGATAAACCTGACAAAGTCTATTGTGATACGACAGCTGTAGAAGCTAACAGCGATAGGTAGTTGCTTCATTAATTTATTTTTTACAAACTCATAGTTTAAATAAACATTTTATTAATTTTTAGTGAGGATGAAGAGCACGGAAATCCTATGGTTGCGGACTACCAAGATGATGTTGATCCAGAGGATATTGTGCCAAATATTAAAAATGTTCCTTCGTCTTATGCTGAAACAACAATAAATACAAATGATCGTGAAGATTCACATACAGAACGTTTTAATTTTGAAAAATTAGAGGAAAAAACTATAAAAGAATTTGAAGATACAACTTCCAATTTAAACGATTGGTTGGAAAATAATGACGATTCAGAAACGGTATAAAAAACATTTTTCAAATTAAAACAACGAATATTTATTTATAGAAAACACTTTTTAGAATAAAATTTCCAATGTAAATAAGTCCAATTACGGAGAAGAAAATGACGAAGGTGAATCTGTGGAACCTAAAGCCCCTTGTGTATACACGCTTGATAATGAAGATTTCAGCATTTTTGAAAATAAATCCACTTTGAATGAGTACAAGTCAGCAGGAGACGGTACTTTTACTATTCATTTGCTTACGCGTGAAAAATGAATAATTATTACAATCTCATTTTTAGATATCTCAGTTAATGACGATAATTCAGCCAATTTCACGGTTACAAAAAAATCCAAGTCCAAAGAAAAATGTAAAGATAAAGTCAAGATACAGGTTAGTTGTATTTATAGGGTTTGTTTTATTAAATTTTTGATTTTATTTATTGTTTATAAAGGATGAAGAAAAAAGTCATAAGAAAAAACACAAAAAACATAAAAGTAAAAATCGCGATCAGGATAAACCCGAAACTGATTTAAACGATAAAAAATCGAGTAGAAGCAAGAAAAAGTCTATGGACAAAACGAATGAATGGAACAACGAGTTGGAAGATTTCCTCAGTGGCGAAGGTCAAGCGGTTGGAGGACAAGATTACGAAACTTTATGATAAATTAAGTTCGCCGGTAAGTGATTTTATTTGTATTTATCAAATCAAAATTTTTTTTGATAAAATCCATTCTTTACTAAGAATTTGTTTATATGTGATAAAACATCTTGCGATTAAAATTAACTACGATTACGTTATCGCTGTTTTGATTATCATTATAAAAAATGTTTCTTAAAAAAAATTATATGCGATTATTATATTAAATTAATAGTAATTATTATTAAACATAATATTTGCTATGTTTTAAAGTCAATTAAAAAACATTCAACCTTAAGATGTTTAATCATTATAACGAAATAATTCTCAACCAACTCGGGGGGGTTTCCTAAACATTTTTTTTTTTAGTTATTTGTAAATTGAAGTACATATTATACAATAATTATACCAATATGATTATAAATTCATATAAAAGCTAACACAATTTTAAGCTGCAGATAGCTAAACTTTTATAATAAGGCCAACTTTAATAATTTACGGTGCCTGGAATGAAACTCTAGCGCTTACCCTATATGGTGGGTACTAGTAACATTAAATATTTTTCTGGGTTATACGCTATCGTTAACTTAATTACAGTTTGTTTCCTTGCAGAGACACAATGTAACCTTTGTTCTGAATTACTCCTCTACATTTGACTAAAGCTGAAAAGCGCAAGATCCACGTTGCTTTCCACGATATATTTTGAGTCGAGGGTTGAAAATTAGAGGTCATCCATTTATTCAATTGTTCTTCAGGTAGTAAATCTAAAAAAATTATTTTAGTTAAAAACTCGATAAGTAAAAGAGATTATTTTTTTTTTGCCTTTTGAATCATTATGCGTAAGCAGCTGTATGTCATTTTCTTTCGCAAATTGTTGCATTTCGGGTGGAATAACACAACACGAAGCTAAATTAATTTGATTTATGGCTGGTTTCACCTAAAAAGTCAAATTCATTGATATCAATTTGAAATTTCAAATATTGATAGTTTACTTTTGCCCATTGATATAATTGGGTTAAGAGTTCCGTATCTAAATCGCTTATTCCAATGGTGAGAATTTTGTTTTCCTCGACCAATTTTTCCAATGTATTCCATAAGGGTTTAATTTCTTCGAGTGTTATTTTATTATCAGTTGGTGGAAGTGCTGTAATTACAGACTCGATGAATGTAACGTCGAATTCTTTCAAAACTGCGCATGAAAAAGGAATTTGTAAATTTTAAATTTAAAAGTTTATATAAATATTAAATTCAAGTATAATGTTAAAAAAAAAGATACCTTTATCAACTGATGTTTCCAATATTACACTATTATAGGAACTTAGGAATACCTTTACTATATTAATTGGAGAAAAAAAATTATTAATCCACAAATTAAAAAAAAAAGCTTAAAAGTTAATAAAAATTAATTTATTATTAATTATAAGTACATTGTACCTGTAAGTTTTAAATCTTTTCTTTCCTCCTTATTAATTATAACAGGATGTTTATTATTTATGCAAAAAATTCGATTTTCTCCATCTTTTCCGATTTTATTTTCATTCGAGTTCATGGAGAAACCGATACATTCAATAACCTAATTAAAATGCAAGATATCAAAATCCATTGTAACTATTAATATCCTTAGCTTGGTAATAATATTCTATTTCGTTTTAATACTTAGCATCAATTAATGATGACCTAATTAGATAATAATAATAAAAAAAGATGATTAAATGCGGTGTCATGTACCTCTTCAGTCGAATTTAGCGCTGTTTTTCTCTTCAAATCTTCGATTACATTTCCTGTATGAATATCCAAATTTATTATACCTTGCTGTTCAGATAATAATTCCCATTTCGAGCTCTCCATTGTTGAATTGTGTATTATTTTGTTTCGTTAATTAAGTATGCTTTTCAAATAAATACCCTAGCAACAACTACATTCCGCAACGACCATGAAAATGATTGACTTGTCGCTGATTCAACCTTATGCAATTAAAGAGCGGTGTCTTTGAAGATTTCTAATTAGCTACGTCATTAGACGAGATTTCTGATTGGTTCCGCAAAGATGTATTATTATGCGTAGTAGCGAGTGCGCAGAATGATTTTTTGAGTCATACGTCACTAGATATTTTTTTTTGATTTTATCTCATCGTCTGTTCTTGGTTATGTAAGGAGAATCCTGTAATTTCTGTGAAGTAATCAAGGTAAATATTGTTGGAAATATTATTGTTACAAAGACAAATTGTAATGCTATACAGTATTACCGTATATTCTTCTCTAGAGTATTAATTAACTATGATGGCAGACACGGACGAGGACTTGACCGTGCCTAGAGCAGCGATGAATAAAATGATCAAGGAAATTTTACCCCATATTAGAGTAGCAAATGATGCAAGGGAATTAATTTTAAACTGTTGTACAGAATTTATTCATTTAATATCTTCAGAAGCCAACGAAATTTGTAATAAGCAACAAAAAAAGACTATAAATGCCGATCACGTTTTATTAGGTTCGCACGCGTGCCTCGTATGAAATTGTAACCTTTAGTTTTTAATTTCAAAATTTTGTTTAGCTTTAGAAAGCTTAGGATTCGGAGCGTATAAAACAGAAGCAGAAGCAGTGGTTAAAGATTGCAAAGCCGTCGCTGCCAAGAAAAGACGACAAAGTACGAGATTAGAGAATTTAGGCATTCCCGAAGAAGAACTTTTAAGGCAACAACAAGAATTATTCGCTCGAGTATGCATCATAATTATTTAATAAGCGTGGGGTTTTTTTATTTTCTCTTTTTTATTATTTTTGTATTTAGGCGAGGCAACAGCAAGCTGAGGCGGAGCACCAAGAATTGTTAAGACTGCAGGCAGCGGCTTTGCTAACAGCTCAAATGCAACAGCAGCAAACTTTACAGGCTACTGATAATGCAAATAACGATAGCACAACAGACGAAGGAGAATACTCATGAAAGGAAAAATATTGTATATAATAATAATTATTGTATCGCTGTATTATCTTATGTATAAGCATTATTATACAGAAAGGATACTACCGGTAGAATTACAACGAATTGGGATGAAATTAAAAGTAATGAATTTTCGATCTAATAATTTTTTTTCTCCTCTTAAATGTTTGTCAGTTATATAATTAAATTAAATCTTACTTTTACAATAATTGTTTTAGCGCAACGAAACGACATTTATCGGCATTAATAAACTTATTGCTAATAATGTATACGTACAGGGTGGAAAGAAAGTTATAGTAAGAATTAATTTTCATCTCGCCCTGTAAATTTTTTTCCCCCCTTCTACACATTCGATTATGATTCGATACAGATTGGAAAAATAATCAAATTGTAATTATTAAGAATAGATTATAATGAATTAAATTTTTATGTTAATAAATTATGAAGTGCTTTAAATACCTACGATAATTTTTATTTTGCGTTATATATAAAATAAAACCCTGCTTTTAAATTTATTATTATATAATTATGAGTAATAAGTGATCGATTCGATCATAGATTCGATGTTGGTGAGTTCTTCATTCAATACTATTCGGCTAAGCATCGAAATGCTGCTGCTCACACCAAAGCGGGGCTGTCATCATCATCATGAAGTTCATTTTGTGTTTTAATTTTGATTCAAACGCGATGTACAATCTGCAGTTGCACAAGAAAATGAGGAGGTTTGCGGGCATTAGGAAATCATCCTAACCGTACTTTTTTTTTTATCGTAAATAAATAAGTTTTCGTGGTATCTGCGTAAAATAAATTATTTCAACATCGACAAGATGGTTCTCCCGTTTACCATTAAGGGAATGCGTGATCATTGTTCAGGCGTTATGAAGTCTGCATCATTATAAAACCAATTGAGATTTTGGTAAGTAAAACTTTGACTTTTTTTTACCGAATAAACGATAATCGATAGTATAGTTGCGAGCCTCTTTATTACGTTTTAACGAAAAATTTTGGCCGGCATCGCAACCTACATTTTGTCGGATAATTTTGTAGAGTGAACAAAAATGGGCATGGCGCTTGGCTACATACACCACACTCACAACCCCTGTACTTAATTTTGCACGTACCGTACGATACAGTAGGTAGGCAGGCTATTACAAACTCGCTCAGACCTCAAACGCAGCAATTGGGTATACCTTGTCAGCTGATTCGGCTTTTGAAATCTTACTACATGGCATTGTTTTACTAATAATATACGTTTACTGCATTTTTTAGGATTATCATTTAAGGTCAAATTGAAAAGCAGCCACGCTTTCGTGACCGAAAATAATAATATAATTATTATATTGCGAGGGGCCTCCTTATTTGATCAAGTGTTTAACCATTTATTTTCATAATATTCCACTTCGAGACGATTTTCGTTAGAAAAACAATATTAATAAAATTTAAATCGTAAATTTTAATAGTCTTACGGATTTTTTTTTAATATTAAAAATAAGGTATACAATCATGTAGATTATATAAACAGTTTATTAAATAAATTTTGGAATAACTACAGTAAATGTGTACCCAAAAATATAATAATATGATAAGTGTTTACGTTTTTTTTTTTTTATTTATTTATTTATTGAAAAATACCAAAGCAAAAACTAATCAAAATTAAAAAGAAGAACACTCCCGCATTTTATAAATAATCGAATTGTTTCGTTTCTGTTGACGTGATGCCACTCGCGCTTACGTAGTACTCGTTTTAAAATATTATATCAAAGTGGAATAATCATGATGGAAAAATACAGCTCGTTGCGAAAAAGCGAAACTAGATCTGTTATTGTATTATTATTTGACTTTGGGGAGCTATTTGGCGCGTTAAGCGTGCATGTATTGTGACCGAATTAACGATCGAACGCATTATTTTATGAATTTGAAAAAGAAAAAAAAAAAATAAATAAACAGAATCGAATTTACGAGTTATGCGGTGTCTACATTATTTTTTTCTGCGATAATAGCTATTAAGGCGACAAGTTGCGGTAAGTTTTATATTCGTGAGGTCCACTTTTAATGAAGATGTTGATGAATTGGTAAAGCATCCGAGATCATTATATTTTCTATAATTTTGACTTGTGGAACGAATGATCGCGATGCTAGACATATGAAATTATTGTTAGTTATATTTATTTATTGGCCGTATTTTATTTACATAGTTTTAAGATATATTAAATTATGATTTATTTATATTTAATTTAAATAAAGTTATTGAAGTTATTAAGTTTCTTGTAAATTCCAAGCATTTTTCTTTTTATTCAGGTCCTTCGGCTGGTGGACAAAGTCGCTAGGAATTGGTTCATCAGTGATAATAGCCATATTGGTTTAAATTTTATTTTTTTGTTGTTTTTAACTTGTATTGTTTTGGGGGAATATTTTCCCTAATAACTGAGGTTACTATCATGCCAATACAAGCACCGCAGTGGACAGAGTTTTTAAACTGTCCGATCTGTTATAATGAATTCAACAAGAATTTGCATCGCCCGATCAGTTTGGGTTGCGGGCACACGGTTTGTAAATCGTGCTTGTCGAAACTGCAAAGAAGGCAGTGTCCGTTCGACCAGACAACCATCAACACTGATATCGAGAGTTTGCCGGTTAACTTTGCTCTGTTGCAACTCGTCGGGGCTTCGGTTCCAGAATGCGATTCGACGGTTAATTTTAAAGATTTTACCAAGGAAGATCTAAGTCATTACTTAGAAGCCAAGAAGTGCATCGAAGAATTAGCTCTCTATCTGAAGCCGTTTTCTCACGGAAACTCACCAACTAGCTCCAGCGCGTTGAGCAGGCCCATGCAAAGAAAACTGGTCACACTAATCAACTGTCAGCTGATCGAAGAGGAAGGCCGTTCCAGAGCCATGAGAGCGGCTCGTTCTCTCGGCGAAAGAACTGTCACCGAATTAATTTTGCAACATCAGAATCCGCAGCAGTTGTCTACTAATTTATGGGCCGCGGTCAGAGCCAGAGGTTGTCAGTTTTTAGGACCTGGTAAAACAATATTTTCCTATTTCTGACTTTTCAGTTCTCAATAATTTTTGTACTGCACTTGTTTAGCTATGCAAGAAGAGGTTTTGAGATTAGTTCTTCTTGCATTGGAAGATGGTTCCGCTTTATCGCGGAAAGTTTTAGTTATGTTTGTTGTTCAGCGTTTAGAGCCTCATTTTCCGCAGGCGTCGAAAACCAGCATTGGACACGTTGTTCAACTTTTATATCGCGCGTCTTGTTTTAAAGTGAGCCTAACCATCAAAAATATTTAAATTATTTTTTTTTTAATTAAAAATGTTGGTTTCAAAATTAGGTTTCTAAGCGGGAAGGTGATTCGTCGTTGATGCAATTGAAGGAAGAGTTTCGAACATACGAGCATTTGAGAAGAGAACACGATGCACAGATTGTACAAATTGCCACTGAAGCCGGTTTACGAATAGCTCCAGATCAGTGGTCATCGCTACTTTATGGCGATACCAACCATAAATCTCATATGCAATCAATTATTGATAAGGTAACTATTATAATTTATTATTTTAGTGAATTATAATTTAATTATACAGTTTTGGTTGATATTTTAATTAATTATTGCAGTTGCAAACTCCACAGTCATTTGCTCAAAGCGTTCAGGAACTGGTTATAGCACTTCAACGAACGAGTGATTTAGGAAATTTATCCGCTTTACGTTCTCATTTGGAACAATTAGCCGCTATTGATCCCAGCCCAGATGCATCATCTCCGACTTGGGAAGAGGCCAAAAATGCTATGTTAGCTGTAAAAATTGTTGTTTGTGGTTTAGTCGATTTTATTCAAAATCATGGAAGTCGAAAATTTCACGAGAATGCGCATACTTTGAATAATAAATACAAGACTAGCATGTGCAGAGATTTGACTTTAAGAGGCGGTTGTCCTCGAGGAGCTAACTGTACTTTTGCTCATTCGGATGAAGAAATGGAAAGGTAAATGGTTTTAAATGTGTGGCTTGTTTGTTCGAATCACAATTGCCCGATATGTCCGAAAATATTTATCCGAAGTTGCTTTGTTATCTCATTTTTTAAATGTTCACAATTATGTTCAACTTTCAAACTATGGTACAACTATTCGTATACATTTTGTAAATATGTTAGGTATATATAATAATTTCAATGTAAATCAATAAAAAAATAAATTGGGAGGTTTATACAAATAGGCTAACCGGTTTCGGGTAGATGATATTCGGACAAGAGGGCTGCTTCCATTTTTTGTTAATGAAAAAGAAATATATTTGAAATTATTAATATTTTCACAGATATCGTGCGAAGAACAGAAAATCCAGCTTAAAAATGTCTGGTGCTGATTCCATTGGGGGAATTACAAATTCGTCACTGACTTGCATGCCAGATAATTGTCAGATTTTGCGTAAAGATAGTGATATATTAAATCCATTGTCATCTCAAATTGCATTTTCTAAAAATGGCTCTATATACTCCGGCGTTCAGTCAGACGATGCTAATTATTCAGCCTCGTCAGCTTTGACTTCAAGATCACAATTTAATGGACAGAATATGCACCGTGAAGGTTTTTTACTATTTTTTTATGAAAATATTTTTTAAAATGTTCTGAATATAATTGAATTTCTTATAGGTTTTAATCCGAATGCTTGCGTTTATCCAAACCATTCACCGCAACAGAATATCTTGCAAAGCTCAGTTTCATCAGGTACCAGACCACAGTCAATAGTGATTCCTCGAGTGGGGCTATCCCACGGCCTTAACCCTGAAAGCCCCGTTTATCAGCCATATAATTCTGGAACTAACCCGTTTGCAGCTGCTCGACAAGCTGTGTTTAACCACGGGTCGCAAACCTTGTTTACAGGAAATCCAGTAGTATATCCAGAACTTTACAGGTACCGTTTTCTTAACATTCTAATAACCTTATTGTTTCTTAATTAATAAGTCATTTTCACTAGTGTTAAGGCAGATCCGCTGATATCGGACGGCAATCATGTTGAGGAAATGAACAACAAAGATCGCTTCAATCGATCTAAAGAGCATACTTGGAATGATGGTTCAGCGGCGAATAATTGTCATCATCCGGGTTATCCGTCAAATTGCGTTGTAATTAAACTACTAGCTTTGAAAATCGACTTTTTAATAATAAGAAAAAAATGATTTGATTTAGAATCCGTCTCAGAGTTTGGCCGCTTTGCAACAACGCAGGGATGAAATTTTGTCAAAATTGGGGAATGCGAAAAACGATAACGGTAAAATTGCAACTCGTTCTGTGCCTAATACTGTAAAAATTCTTCATCGGACCGGCATGACTACTATGTCTGTTACAACTAACACCACTGTGAGTCAAGTTAGTAAAACAAACTTTTTAAAAGGGGTAAAAATATTAAAATTTTACCTAGATGTCTCGAGTATGTGACGACAAGGCCAATGATATTAATCTAATTCAAACGTCATTGCATAAAACTGGAAACTGCATTTTATCAACTGGTTTTGCATCACCTAATCAACCTGTGAAATTGACGGAGAGAAATGGAGTATCAACTGCTATAAATGCATTAAAACAGTAAGCTGATTAATTGATTTACGAATGGTTTATTCAAATAAGTTTCACCGCTAAAAATTAATTTATTTTATAGGAAAAAGCGTGTTTCGAATTGCATGGAAGATGATCAGTTTATTCCTTTTGATCCTCCAGTTGTTTCGAAATATGGTCCTATTTCACGAGGCGTGCGAATGATTTTCAGATCGTCGATTCCAATTCAAGTAAGTTCGTCACTTGGTGATGACACAATCTCTACACCTGCCTTTAGACAACCGGTTCCTGCAGCGAGTCCTTTGCCCACTTGGTACAATGGCAATCAAGGTAAATAAATAGATTATAATATACCGGTATTTTTATTTATATGCATTTTTGTTTTTAGGGTATTCGTCAACGCCAGCGAGAGTTCCAATGGACGAAAAAGACGAGATTATTCCTTTAGATGGAAATGAATCCTTCCCACACCATGTGCCTGTCTATGAATCACAAAATCATAATTTGCCTGGAACTGCACCAATTTGGACAGTCAGAGAATCGTAAATATTTAAATTATTTTTATGTCGTTTTTAGTTAATTATGTAATTGTTTTATTTTAGAAACATTGTTAGCGATTCGGAAAAAATGACGTTAGAACTTCATAATTTGGAGTGCCAAATTAAAAATTTAAAAGTATTCAACATAATTAATTTTTTTTAAAAAATATGTATTTTTTTTTAAACAATATCTTCTTGTAGTTGGTTGTTAAAGAAAAATCAAATCATTCAGCAAAGGAAAATGAAAAGTTAGCCCGCGAGCTTGAAATGATCGAAAGAGGAATTCGTGAAAAAGAAATTGAAATTAAGATGGTACAAAATTAAAATGTTGCGAATAGTTTTTAAAACAAAGATTATTGCATTCGCTTTAAATTAGAAAAATTGGGGTTCTACCGAAGAAATGATTGAATGGAAAATTGACAGAGCCAAGAAAGGAATTTCTGGAAGAAATGATGAGGTATATTGATAAATTACTTTAGTCCAAAGTATTTTTTTTAAAATTAAAATGATTTTAATAGGAAGTTTACGAGTTGCAAGTAGCTCAAGATATGCAGGAAGCTGAAAAGAGATGGTTGTATGAGCTAGAAAAAGACGAGGAAGATTGGTCCGACAGAAGAGACGATGGTAAACAATATTGTAAAACCAAATCGTATCATTTATTTATACATTTGTTTATTTTAGTAGAATTAAACAGAGGAATAATTCAGAGAAATGGAGCTCATAAAATAAGTGGTGTTGTGGCTAACGGCCTAGCTAGGGAGAAGACTTGAGGAAGCTTTTTTTAAGGGTGGATGAGGAATAGCCACGTATGTGAATCACATCTAAGGTTCATTCCTTTTATTTCTATTATTGATAATCTATTCAGGTTGAACAATATATAATTATGGACATTTTTACCATAGCATTTTTTCCCGTCTTATGTTCTTTATTTGTTGTTATATTATCGTGTAGGAAATGATATTTTAGGCAAATGACGCACGTGTAGTTCTTCTTGCTATGTAAGGAAAATTTGGCAATTTTATTGTAAAACAATTGAGAACTTTTGATTTTGCACCACACTGGTGATATTTTATTAATCGATGGCAACATTTTTTATATGATACGAAAACTTAGAGTTGCTTGTGGGTTTTATTTCGCATTAATTAAATTTTAAGCAGATTTATTCTTAAATCTTTTTGCAATTTTTTTAAACAGCAGGTCAATAATGTGTAGGCATATACTTTTTTTTTTACATTTGCGAATTTTATTTTCTTCAAAGAAGGAAATGGATTTGTTGAATTTTATAATTTCAATTCTAGTTTTTATAGCCAAATTTTATGTTTTTCTACTGCCAAATTTCTATTTAAATTAGAAATGTGTGCTAATTTAAAGCATTTGACGAAATCTTTTTTTGAGGGCTGTTCAAAATCGCTTTAAGTGAAAAGACGTACCTGTATAATATTTAAGGTGTATTCGATATAGCTTTCACCAAAATTGATTAATGAATCATGCATTTAGAATGCTGTGTAGCAGTGATTTTAGATCTACTTATTTATTGTAGTCATTAATTCTTAAGAAAAAAAAATTGAGGACGTCTTAAAATATTCTTGTATTTTTATTTAATTATTGTTGGTGACAATTATTATTAAGGAATATTTGTGTAATTATTATATACAAGTATTACGTGTATAATTAGCAATGGAACTTATTTAAAAAGAAAAAAAAACAATAAATAATTTTTAATTATTGCAAGAAAAGTTATTTCGATTAATTTCTTTTATCGAAAGAAGATTATCTCCTTAAACGTTTTTGAAAGAATTAATTAATTAAATTTGAATAATAAATTTAGAAATGAAAAAAATAAATTTCAATAATACAGTATGTAATTCAAACCAATAAATGATTTCTATTTATTGTACGAACCGTTATTTTGATTTTTTTTATCGAAATTAAGATATTTAAGCGAAACCGTTTTCTAAAAAAAAAAAAAAAATTGAATTTAGATTTTCCGATAAAATAAATTTGGAAATAAAAAAAAATTGTTAGTAATTTGAAAACAGATGAACGGTTGCTAGGCAACCATCCGCTTAAAGTGTTTTACGTATCTGCCGCAGATGGCACTAGTTTCGCGACGACTTTTTTTTTCTTTCGTGTGTGTGTTGTTAGCGCATTTCGCGCGTGTCACGGTTTTGGTTCGTGTCCAAATACACGCTTCTTCTTCGAAATCTCTTACGAACCTGATATAAATTGTGTCTGCGAGCTTCATCTCGACGCGATTTCAACCGGTTGCCACACTTTGAAATACGGCACAACGAATTTTTTTTTTGGTCATTCGATCGTGTCATTTTTTTTTTTGGAGTTTGGTAATGATGCTGCGTGAGATGCCGAAAGAAGGCAGGCGTTGGAGCTGCAGGGTTACCGAGCGGATTTAGCGGGTCAAAATTGATTTTTAATCGCTCGCTGAACACTTCAACTTAATAATAATTACAAACTTTTAAACGTTTTCATAAATAAATCGCGCATAAATTAAAATTTTCAAATTCTTCACGCGTACAATAATCGCGTCACAGCAGTACCGTAAAAAAAAAATATTTTTTTTTAATTGTATCGCGATTATTTTCTTTCGCGCCAGAATTTTCGCGCTATAATTTTCGCGCGAAAAGCATCAACTCTGAACTGCGTGGTTTTTCTATAGTTGCCACACACAAAAAAAAAAGTCTTATTTCCGTCTCATTCGCTCAGAATCAAGGATACCGTCAATAAAAGTGTTTGTGATTTTTATTTAATTTTATTGTAAAAAAAAAAAGATAAAATAACATTTGACATTGTGAGAAGTTATCTGATGCCATTTAGTGATGGGCAAGAAAAATAGTAAACTGAAGCCGGACACTCTTCAATCACTGGTGAAGGATACCTATTGTAAGTACCCACAAAAAAAAAACATTAATCAATTATTTCTCTATTATCTAAAATTTACCGAGCATTTCCATGTTATTTTACGTTTTTTTTTTAACATTATTTTTTTCTGAGTTGCGATGTACAAGAAACGTCAAAGCTTGAAAAGGCTTAATTCTAACTAATTTTTGTTGTTGTTTTTTTCCCGTCAGAGAAATTGATCCATTTTTACATTTCGATTCAAAATATGAAAATGTTTTCGGGAAACGCGGCTTGTAAATAAGGCGGTTGCTAGGGTTCGTTCGTCTACGCCTCTTTAATATCGCTACACTACCATTACAATTCGCACTTTTAATAAAATTAATAAAAAAAATAATTTTTATATTAAATAGAATAGAGGTACTGTGCGTACCAAACGTTATTAAAAGCGAATGGGAGCCTCGTTTATTAGAATTTTTCTTTAAAAGGTAAATAATTTTTATTAGAAATTCATAAAATTAATAGTTATTTTTAGTTTAATCGAATTAAGATACCAGAATTGCAAGTATTTTTTTGAAGTAAATCTAAGCTGGAATTTTACAGTATTATAATATTTTTGTGATTATAGAGTAATTTATTCAAGTTACTCCTCTTCAATTTAACTTATGTGGAATAATAATGTACGTGGAATTGCGGTGCAAAAATAATAATAATTATTATTATGAAAAGTTAGCGAAGTTAAGGTCAAGGTTGAGGGAGGGATTTTTTTTTTCTTAAATTTTCTTGGAAAAATTTTTATATTACCACAGCGCTTTTTTATTGCTATTTTTTATTCGTTTTAAATACTAGTGATGAAATAATAAAAATAAAAAAAAAAATTATTTATGATGGGGGGAAATAATAATTATTTTCTTGGAACTATTTTTACTTGGTGATTTTCCCCCTAATTTAATCGATATTGAATTTGATGAAAATGCGAGTGATCGAAGCGCTAGAAGCTGATTTTCGTCGTAGTATTGCTTTCTATTATGTAGCTGGCGGGTACAGCGTTTAATCGACATGTCGATCTACATAATTGGAAAATTCATTCCGTAAACAAGATGCGATTAATCGACTCTTTACCTGCTAATTATTGGCGGCAATTTACTAAGACTCGTAATGATTTGGTATACCGGGTTTTTTCGAAATATCTTGGGGCGCGAGATTTTCTTTCAAGCGCGGATGGACTCTGGTTCTACTATAAATCTACGTTTGTTGTTTATTTTTTGAGACGGGTTTGTGTTTTGTTTTTTTTTATTAAAAGAAATAAAAAAAAAATATTGTGAATGATAAGCATTTGTAAGCCGAGCGGCTTTAGGAATGACGTTTCCGAGACTCCCTTTTCACTCATTTTTCTCTGGGTCTTTCAAATTCATAACGGATGACGGTCTTGCTTTGTGCAACTCTTCACATAAACTATACGCTCGCAGTCAAATGTCGATATAACGAAATTTTCAGAAACAAGAAAGCTCAGAGAAAATCATTTAACGAAATTATAATAAAATAATTATTTAAATTTATTCTTTTTTTTGTTGTTGTTGCTGCATATCAAATTCGAGTAATGCTGGATAAAGGCAATGTAGTACATGTACTGGTATTTATTTTTAATAGGTAGGCTACAAGTAGTTTTCCAAAGTCTGATAGTAATATTAAAATTAAAGGTACAAAAATGTAGTATCGAATGAGCGGTGCATAATTAATTTCATGTACAATTTTTTTGCTTTGGTTTTTCTCGATATTAAAAGGTATTCGAGATTTTTTTTAAAATTACAGAGCGTTTTTTTAAAGTTCAAGGCTATTTATTTTTCAAAAAAAAAATAATAATATTCTTTTATCCTTTAGTTATTATTTTTTTTAATACAGTATTTGTTCACAATTTTTGTTTTGTTTCATATTTTTTATTTGCTCAAAATTTAATTGACGTCATCGGAACGAATGAGACAAAACTGGTAATTTAATTTTTTTTTTTGCTATTGTTTTTATTACATGATTTTTTTTTGTTAGAAAATATTTTCTATTGATTTGTTTCGGTTAAATGAATTTTTGGATCCACCCAAACTAAATTGTACAAATCCGCTCGAAATTTTCGTTGTATCGACACAGTGGTAGCTCGTATTTTTGATAAAGTTTCATACGAAATAAGATTGCATTAGCAGTATCGTTAGCGTCGGACAGATACGAGTAAATAGGGAATAGGATTTTTTTTGTATGTTTTTCATTCTCCCGACTTTTACTACGCTTAAACTAGCTATTTTCATCGCTCGTAACGTTGGGATTGACAATGAAAGTAGGTCGGGAGAAGCACCGAACGTTTAACGTCGATGACCAGTTACGTTACCATCACTGCTTCTACGCTACTTTATTTATTGTCAACATTTTATTGATATATCGCTACAGTATCTACAAAAATACTGCTACTCAATCTCTTCGAAAATAAAGAGCGATGTATTTTTTTTTTTTTTTTTAAGTTTTTCTCTCTTCCCTTCTTCATTTCATTCTCTAGTCTCATCTTTTGCGCGCGCGCGCTGTTGTTGAATCTATATCAACTGAGGGGAAAAAAAGACGGAATAAGTTCGGATCAATGGGCCAACTAAAATGAGTAAAGATTCTTGGGTTATTTTTTTTTCTCCCTCTGGGTTGTTGTTGTTGTTGTTTTTTTTTTACTTGAGGGAATTTTTTTCCACTTCAGTGAAGCGTGCAGCCATTCGCTTCATTATCAAGTTAGAGAGAAATAAGAGTTGGACCCAAAAAGAATAAGAAAACAATGGTTTAATAGTCTCCCTCCCATCATGTGAAGATACCGCGAGCAACAGCAGACAACTGTCAATCACATTCGGCTAGCGTTTGATGATTTATATTGATGGTCAAGTGTCTGTATGAGTTTGCCAACGCAGACAATAGCTATCGTTTTTTGGCTTTTGTTTTTGTGGAAATAGGCTATTTAGGCTTAAGGAGGATTAGAAAATTCCACTACAAAAGAAAAATTATCTTTTTCACTAGACTACGATCAAATACAGTTAACTTAACCAATGGCTTATTTAAGAAAGAAAATTTCATTTTTTGAGACGAGTGGGTTTTTTTTTGGTTGATGATCACAAATACAGTACTGCGACGTACAGTAGTAAATTGCTTAAAGGGGATTTAAAAAAATAAATTTTTTTTTCTTGGTTGAAATTAGTTCTAGAATGGTTTTTACTCTGATGATAGCTTATTGAGACTTTTAAAATTATTTTTTTACGAAACGAGTCTCAGATTTTTTGCCGTGTTAATGACAGAATTAAGGGATCTATGCTTGGCTATATTTATAATTATTAATGTTGGCGAAAGATTAATTGTAGGGATTTATTACACAATTTTTTTTTTTAAATGAAAAATACAACATTTATTAGGGCGTGCAGTTTTACTGTTTTTGAGATTAAACTTTAATTATCTTCGTAATTTCATTTTTATTGTTCATTTTGCGAATTTTATCCCGGGGAGAAATAAGTTTCTCAACTTCCCAAGATAATCGCGAATATACAGCACCGTATTCAAAATCAATATTGCGGAGTATTTTTAGATTATTGTTGGCCATCATTCTCGCGAAAGTAAACTTGCATTATTTATTTAAAAAAAAATTCTAAATTTAGAAATATTGGAAGTGGAAATCATTATTAATCTTGTAAAAAAAATGTAACCTAATTTTCAGGTTAATTTTAAGCTGCTTATTTATTACGATTTTTTTAGATAATTTAACTGCATCGATTTTTATCGATACTAGTGTTTGTTTGTTTTTTTTTTTTTTTGCATTTTTTTAAAATAAAAACATTGGCGACGTTTTCTTTGAGGTTTTTTTTTTTTTTTTTTTTTAATTTTTGCCGAGTGTTTTGTAAACGAAAATTTAATGTAATTTGGCTAGACGTTTCGGTTGATATCTTTTAAATAAACAACTTTTATTCGATCGATTTGACATTTGAACATGAAATGCGCTGTAAGATTCTGTACAATATACGGTATAATAATATCGCCAGTCATAAATGCGTTTAATATCAGTAAATATTATCGTTGATCTCGGAAAAGGTTGTCGCGAGTTTTTAAAACTATATTGTCCGCTTTGTTTGCTGACTTCTTTTTTTTTTAATCTTCTCGAATCGATAGTTGAGCTTATTGACCGATTTTATCGAACCCCCCCCCCTATCCTCCACTCTTCGTGTTAATGCTTAACGACATATGAAACGTATACACCGAGTGCGTCGGATGTATCATGTACGGGTACACACGTTAGTGGTTTAAAAAAAAAAGATCGAATCGATATCGACGACGTAAACAATACATTGAATAGGCAATCGATATACCGACAGCCAACGAGCCATACCTGTATTTTTTTTTTTTTTTTGGAAACTCCGAAAAGGTTATTCCAAATCAATTTCAAATGTAGTAGTTCATTTTGTTATTGAGCAAAAGCTAATTTTCAGAAGTAAAAATAATCGTTGAATTTACGGTTTCATACAGGGTGAGGCTCTCGCACGCTTATTGCGGGGTGCGACAAACATTGAGAGGTAAATTAGGAAAAGGGCCAAAACATGTATTTCATTTATTTATTTTTTTGTTACGGTAGCAGTTTATAAAATTTAGAGATTTTTAAAGATTAAGAAAAAATTTGAAATTTTTTTGAGTCGCAAAGATTAAATTGTTGATAAGGACATTTCTGCTAATCCGACATTCGGCCCGCCCGTTGGAAATTATTATCAATATTCTTAAGTTTTTCTATGAATTCAATTTTAAACCACAGACTTCTTAAGTATAAGTAGGTCTACAGTATTCGGTGCCTGATCTAGTTCCTTGAAAAGATTATTTATTTATTTATTTTTTTTTATTAAAACTTCGACAGTATTTATTTATTTATTTTTGTTTCAAATTCATAAGATAAAAATAATTATGTAGACTTTAAATTAATTTTTTTGGTCGGTTAAAGTTATTTAATAAGCCGTTAATTAATTCTGTTACTGGTTAGACATTTTTATTGAACTCGATTTTTTTAAAAATAAAATGAATAGAATCAGACAATGAGACTATAATCTCTTGAAATTTTGCACCAAAAAACAAATGAGACATTTATAGCTTGCGAATCATTAAATTATCTGAAATCATTGCCTATAAATTTTGAGATTTTGTTTTCTTTCCACGTTAAGGACTACTATAAAAAAGTCTCTTTAGAATTAGTTATCCTAATTTATTTTCATTTATCCTAATTTATACACAGTAGTTACTGGTTTTTATAAAAGAAAGAAACTCGTATTTTAATAAGTTAGCGGTTACAAGGATTGTTAATACTACTGTTTAGATCTTTTAATCTAGTAAATTGAGCGGCTTAATCCTGATATGAAATTTTAAGGGGGTTTTACTTTAACTAACACGATTTAAAACTCTTCAAACTAGTTTTAATAAAAAATTTATTTCTAGAATACGATCAGACTTTTATAACGAGTTTTAATAAAGACTCCCATCAATTTGTTTACTTTTTTTTAAAAAAACTTTTTATTTTAATTTTTTTTTTGGTTCGTAACTACAGTATCAAGATTTTGGCATTGAAATCAGTGTAAACCGAGATCACTGAATGACGACGAAATATTAGAATATTACTGTAACAAGCTTTTAAGCTTTTCTTGAGTTTTTTTTTTTTTTCCTTTTCTCGTTTGTCTTTGCTTTATAAAAGCATGTTTTTAGAGGTTGGGGGATAGATTTTTTTTTTTATCATTTGTGTTTTTCGAACTTTATTGTTTTGAAACCAATGTAGGTTGATGTAATGGCTGGAGATAAAAGTTTTTCTCCCAAGCCTATCGTTAAACCTGCATTACTGTTATCGTTTTGTATAGAGAGAGAGAGACCTAGTGCGCGGAAAGAAAAAAGAAACGGATGGAATTGGCGGGACGAGGACAAATTTATGAGACGAATCTACAAAAAACTTGCTTCATACATCTTCCATTCACGCAGACAGCAGCTCTCTCCTATACATGTTTGTATATAAATTAGGGATGCGAAGAAAGCGGAATAAATTTCGTAAAATAATCGTAAAATGATGGATAAACTACATTAACGTGAGGGAGTGGCATTTTTTTTTTATTATGTAACGCACACTTTTCCTCACTCTATTCCACATTTTACACTACCATCGCCTCCGCCACTTCCTTTTCTGTCTTTTACAAGCCCCACCAGTCTTCCATTATTTTCTCTTTCCCCCCGTCTCCTTCCTCTCTCACGTCTCTTCTTTCGATTGTTTATCTATTTTCACTTATCTAGCTGTTAAATATGTTGTGTGACGTTGCGGAGCATTCTGTTGCTTAGGTAACCAGGAAACAACGCGGAACTACGTGCTTAGGGTATACTCTCTCTCTCTCGCTTTCGGTCGGATCTACGTCACACCGAGAGATCGTTTCGTGACTATGTTCGTACGCACGCGAAAGGTCCCTTCGCCCACACACCAAACCCATCAACCGAGCTCACCCGTCTTCGATTTATTTCTGCAGACTCGAAAATTAAACGGAATAAGATTAGCGAATGATATCGGGGAAGAAGCGTGAGATTAAAAATAGATAGATGATCCAAAACCATCTCTCTCGTTACCGTTAAGTTTATTAGCCGCCCCGTACACCTCGAGAAAGCGATGATCGATGGCATGATGAATTCGAGAGAGCAATTGACATTTAAGGGGCATGATTATAGTGTATAACATGCTTTTTCGGAGTTATGGCGATACATAATTTCAATGTTTATGATAAAATATTTTGCGTAAATTATTAGGCGCAAAATTAGATGTTATTACAGTATCAAAAATTGAACCACGCGTATTGCTTCTACAGTAGTAGACTGTTTGAGCTTTTTTTTTTTCTAGTGACCTTTTATCGAGTTCAATCTTTTAAAGGTTATTGAAACATTAATTTTTAATGAACGAAATATTGATTTAGAAATTTTCCGCGCTCGCGCGCGCGTTATATTATATTACGTCATAAATCTGCGCGATCAGGCTTGAGTGAGACTCGAAAGGCAAGTTGGAACTTGGGTCAATACAAAATTTCTCTTTATAAAAGTTTTACCCACACGTACTCTGGTACTAAAAAAAAAAAAAAAGTCATAAATATGGCATGGGCCACATAAAAGTTGCGGGGGGGGCCACGTCGAAAGTTTATGGTATAATAGTAACTTTAGTACATGGCATCTACAAATTGCCCGCATTAATAGTTTAAGCACGTTGTATCTATATTGGGAGATGCTAATTTTTTGTATTCGTAATTTGATTTTTTATTTATTTAAGCTCGGATTTATTTTTTGAATCGCTAAATTTTAAATTTTTTGACTTTTGGATGTGGGTTGATAGATAATTCACAAAATTTTAACGAAAATCTTGTTGTTTTTCCTGGATCTGCCGATCAAATTAAATTTATATTCCGAAGCTTTCTGGCTTACGTACTAGCTTTGCGACTGCTGGTAGCGATGAAAACGTAGGCGGTCGGATCAAAAAAGTTAGCGGGGGTTGGGAGGTGCAGGATGTTGTAATTTCTATACGCTTAAATTCCTTATTACGCCAAAGCTCATTGATTGACGTAATACATGTAGGTTCGTCGTGAAGGGCGCCTACGGTACTGTATATCGAGCGACTCATCCGCCGCCGCGTGTCGCACATTGTTAAGAATCTAAACATAAATTCCGGTCAGGAGGAGAACAAAAAAAAAAAATTGAGAAGCAAAAATCAGGGTGTTTGATAGCAACGTTCGTGCCATATCTTATAAGCGAATAAAAAGAATAATAATAATAAGGAAAAATATTTTGGGAAGAGGGGGGAATTAATTGGGCGTTTGAATTACCGAAAAATGTGATTGCTCATCTAACACCCAACGTTCTCTTTCCTCCTCTCCCCCTCGGTAACTTACCGTCACTGCACGGTGTAGATGCGCGCATACGGATGGAGGTTAAACCGATGACGTTTTTAAATCGTAATTAGAAAATGGATCGATCGTTTCATCACCCCCAACCAACCCAATTCCCGACCGACGGTGAATGTGAAATCGCTCGTGGAAAAGCGAAATCGAAGGCATTCGCGTGATTACGGTTCATAAAACGCGATTAACAATGTAAAGGGGGGAGGGGGGTAGATTATTTATTTGTACTACGACGAATGTTTGGAGGAAGAAAAAAAAATATATATATTATAGTTATTTACGTTTCTCGATATGTAAATACATTGCGCGCTAGCTAATGTCATTGCATTTCGACTAGTTCGCTCATTTTGACGCCGACGTATATATATATATACTTTTCTACGTCAATACTTTTTATGCGTGGTTTCGACATTTATTTATTGGCAAAAAAATTTTTTTTTATAGTGTCAATATCAAATAATAAATTTATCGTTTTATTTTAATTAACGTCGCCACTTATATTTCGGCGTCAACCAGTTGGTCTAGGTTTATTTAAACCTTCGTTTTACACTGATCAAAATTTATTGTGGCGACCGAAAATTTATATTAAAGTTAAATATTCCCATAGCAACAAAGTACGAAAATAAAAGTTTAGATTTTTTTTAAAAAATTAAAAAATAGAATAAAAGGTTTCTGAACGCTTTTGTATCGTTGGATATTATTTTTTTTTTTGTATTGTTTGTTCTAATGGACTTTTAATGATTGACTGAACTAGGTTTTGCACTTTACGATAAACTGCGACCTACAAATGAGTGTGCGTATCACTTTGGTAATTAACAGAGACAGTCTATAATAACCTCCGGGGCTCTGGGTGAGTTACTAAGAGCCGCGTCGCTTTTCATTTGCCAACGCCAACTTTCACACTTTTAGCCTATCAGCTAAGGCTTTTTGTTAATAAAAGGTAAAGTCTACGCGGTCTAATTCTAATTAAACACGGAGTAAGATATTACCAATCTACTTGCTAATCACTTGATCCGATGTTGGACGTGAAAATGAAATCGTAATTTATATTCAGCGTCTTAACGCGAAATAGTAATTGGTTGCGGATTTTGTGACTTATAACCGGCGAACGGCAGGCCCCCGCATTCTTTTCGTTATACGATCAATACTAAGTCGCGCGCGTAAAAAGTCTAGCAACTTTAACAGGCTGCATGTATTCATTTATCTTAATAAATACTGTTAGCGTTATAAATTTTTATAATTTTTTTTTTTGTTTAGAAAAATACGTTGTTTTATTTATTCGGGAGATTGTTTAGTGTCTATTAAGGCACTGAAGGGTCTTTTTAAGATTTCAGCTGGCGTTCGGGAGTTTAAATAATAAATAAAATGTACAGCATAATAAATGTTTCAAATTTCATTATATCAAAATTCATTTTTAATCTAAATGCGCTTGTTTTTTTTTTACGAGGTATTCTTTAATTTTTTTCTTATAAAAGTTAAAAATTTATTGATATCTTAGTTTTATTTTTTATTCGTTTAATGCTGGATGAAATTTAATTTTGTGTACCGGTAGTAGAAACTTAATGTTGCCAACGAAAATTTAAATAAAGAATTAGTCACATAATCTAGATTAAAAAATATGGTCCCTACGAAATATATTTAATTAAATTAAATAAAACAATCGGCATGAAAATTAATATCTTGATGATACAGTAAAAATTAGAGGACTTATTTCTGAATTGGAATATTTTAAGAAAAAATAATTACCTGTACTCGAAATTTTCATTTCTTCAGATTTCAAAAAATTGCCAAAAAAATAGTACTACTGTATGCGACTTTAAAGTTATTAGCTTTGCCGAAAACAACTCAAATTGTTAGAAAATGTAGTGGAAATTTAAGATCAAATTCCCTGTTTTTAAATTTCGATTATCAAATTTTCTCAGCACGAATTTTTCTACCTTGTAGATACCGTAGTATAATGCAAGCGGCATTAAATAGCGTGCAATTGACGCGTCAGTGAAAAAGTGGCGCACCCGACTTCGAGCGTGTGTTGCAGCTGCTGGCGTACATTTTAAGTACCAGCTGAAATAGGCATGAAGATTGACATTTTTTTTTCTTGTGCTAAATTTAATAATAAGCGGGTGATTTTCGGCTTAGTTATTAAATTTGTTATTTTAAAGAGCATATAGTTTTCTTTATATCGAGGTATTCTCCATTATCTTAAATGTTAAAATGTGAATGTCAAGACATTTAATTAATTAAATAAATGTGTCAGAATGGTTATAATTTTTCTTTTTTTTTCTTCTGTTTTATTTTTAAAATAGTATTCCGTGAGCGGTTCTATTTTAATTTAATTTTCACTGAAGTGGCATTAATATTTTATTAATAAGGATGAAATGAGTTTTGGAGAGATTTAATTTTCACGTGGAAAACACTTTATTTTGATTAGGCTTTTCTGAATCGTTTTCTAGCTTTTCTACTGTAAATCGTTTTGATTCTAGAGCAGTTTTCGAGTCCGTTGTACTCATTATTCATTTAGCGCACTTTTTCGTCGTCGAGCGATCTAAAGGGACTCTTGATATTAAAAGCCGGTCTCGGTAGACCTTGGGGCTTCTGCGCGCGCGTTGTTTACTCTGCGCGTTTTTCGTTATTGTGTTTAGCAATTTCAGGCTGTCATAAAAATGTTTTAAATCATTCGGTTATTTGGATTCTTTAAAAGAATGCTCGGGCGATACGCGGGCGGGCGAGCGAGCGCGCGTGTTGTGAGTATACATTTCGCCGAGTATTGCGTTGTTGAGGTTTTTGAAATTGCAGTGAAAATTCCGCAATTCCGACGCAAAATACATGTAATTGTATAAAGTGTTAGTGCGTGGAGAGTGTTGGTAACGCCAACGCGCGCGGTTGTGTCAAACGACGTGGGTGTCGTCTTCTCAAATTGATGCGCAAAAAAGCATTGAAAAGAGGAATATACAGCGGTTCCTAGAACCATTGAGGATAAGATTTTTAAAAGCGGTTTTATTTCTTGTTTTTCGGTTTGAACGGTGATTCGCTTTTGCTTTCTTTCATTTAAATTTTTTTTTTTTTTTTTTTAGGCTATAGAAGTTCGAGGTTTTTTTTTTTTCTTTGGTCAGAAATGGATTTCTTTTTTCCTTCGAATTTAGTCGATTTAGATAAATATATCTGTAAAGTACAGCTCTTGCCACGATCTGACGATATACTTTGAGCGGCTTTTCAAAATACGGTAGTGAGTTTTTGCGGTTTCGGTTGTTTTCTACTTTTATATATTTATTTTTGTAACTTTTATCTCTCGGCTATACAAAGTAGCTAACATTGTATGTCTATAAAAATAATGGGGAGAAAATGGCGCGTTTTAAAATTTTCTTTCCAACTTCAATAAGTGCAGGTTGGAAACATTTTATATACAGTAAGATGCGAAACTGAATGATAGCTAGTTATTAAGCCTAGTTTAAAAAGATTTTTATTAACTGAAATAATAAACTGTAGACCCGTGTGCAATTTTTTTTATCTAGTTTTCTATTATTATTATAGTCTACTGTATTAAATATTGTTGATTTAAATTTAAATTACGTGCACAGTATTATTAAATTTAGCAATTTTTTTTCACGTTTTGGGGTATTTTAAGGCGAAAAGCAAAAATAATTGACGGGATTTTTTGTGAAAAAGTCAAAATTTATGTAAGCCAATAGAGCGGATATTCGAGAGTTTATTCTAATTTGAAAGGGATATGCAGGTGAACAAGTATTTTTTAAAAAAAACTCACTTTGACATTTTAAAATTTTACGACAAAATAATAATACTGTACAGTGTAATGTTGTATACAATAGACTGTATAATCATTTTAACAACCAAATCATAAATAATAATAAACGTCTTAATTTTTCTATTAAACTTCGTATGTCATCCACAACATAGCATAGTCATATACTCGTAAATAAATATTACCTTATGTTATAAGTTTAAACAATTATTAATTAATTAATATTTTGGACCCAGACGTTCAATTTTTTTTTATGTTAAAATGCAGATTTACGGTACCGGTTGACTATAAGAATAATACATTTCATTTTTATGTATTGGAAGAAATGATTTAAGTAAAATCAATTTTTTTCTTAAAGTTTTTCTTATGATTTCAAGTGCTACGCAGTAAACTGTATTCCGGTCAATTTTAACTTTTACTGTTGTTTTTTTGTTTTTTTTCTATTTCGTTGTTACGAATTTATGTCGAAGTTTCTTTGAAAAGTTAATATTTTTGGTTTAGCTCGTGGTATCTGGCTAGTTAATGCGAACGGATCAGTCTTTTCGTTGCATTCGATATTTATGTGTAGTGCATGACGCAATGAAATGAAAGGGCATTACTGTTGTTGTTCGATTTTTTTTTTTTTTTTGGTAAAGCCTCTCGTAGATATTTTTTAATACTGTAAATATTTTCAATAGGCAGTTTGTTATCGTCGTGTAGCACAATCTTACACTCGGCGCTCCAGACAAACGCACTCCTTGTTCTGCTTCCGGCTTTTTACATTTTTTTTTTTTTATTTTCTTGGTTCGGCAAAAATAAGACTGCTCGGTATTACCTAACATATGTTCCGTTTCTTTAAAAAAAAAAAGAATTTGTTACCGAAAAAAATTCTACTTTTTCTTTCTCGTACTTGACTCAAACAACGTCGAATCAAAACAATTGAAAGTTTATTAATTTAATTTCCGATTTCTATTTTATTTCTCGGGATTATTATTTTTTTTTTATATATATAATATCTTTGTTGTCAGAAATTGAATTTTCTTTTTGTTCTGTAATTGTCAATTTGTATGCGCGGACTGGCGATAGAGTGCATATATTTTTCATCTTTTTTTTTTTTTGTTGAGTGCTTGTCGCGTGGAGATGACGTGAGTCGTTTACAATCTCGATCGGCTATCTATTTATGATTATTACGCCCACGCGAACACACAATCAAATCCGTATAATGATGAAGAAGAAGCCCCGTTGGGCTCTTAATTTTATAAATGACCACTCGCTTCAAAATTTCTTATCTTGACCTACTTCATCTATCGGTTTTCGCATCGCTTCTCGTGGCGTAACTAGCGACGATGGGGAATATGGATCGAAATTGAGGGTCGTTCCGATCGAATGGGAAAGCAACACTGACCACGCTGCATGATCACGTGATTTTTTTTTCTCTCTCTCCCTATATTAATATTATTTTTACGAGGTTGCGACGTATTGGTAATCTTTTATGCATGATCAAAAGGATTTCGACCACGAAATTTCGAATTCGGGATTTAACGCTTCGATAATAATTATAATTATTATTGAACTCTTTGTGCTCATTTTATGAAACTAATATGGAGCAGTAGTATCACAATAATTAAATAATGAGGTCGTGCTTAATTATTATAATAATGAATGTATAGTACCGGTATATTGTATTTTAGAAAATGAATATAAAAGTGGTGCGGAACGATCAACTCCGGTCAATAACAGTTCAATTTATAAAAGTTGTAGTGCCCGTTACTTAATGATCAATGAGGATTGAGAAGCAATGCTACATCAATCGAAAATCAATTTTCTTTTTTATACCAGTAGGTAACCGTTTCGTAACGAATTTTCTATCGTCATAAAACGAAACATGTTATCAGCGATGTGGTTGGAATGTTCGGGTTGGTTGGAAATGTAAGCTGGGTAACGGATACATTCGACGTTAAGGATATAACGATGGCTATTAAGCGACTGTGGTCATAATGGAACTTACGTTCGCATACGATCATTACGTTCATGTTATCTTGTTCGGTTGCTGCAATACAGGACGTGTATAGCATTTCCTGGCAGTATTAATTTTAAATTCAATACGGCGGTAAAAATTGATTATTATTAAGAGTTTTTTCAGCAGCTATGTACAGTTGGTTTCTGAGTCGCGCCGAATGGATGTGACGTAGATTTAAGGCTG
This sequence comes from Polydesmus complanatus, assembly GCA_034692225.1. Lineage (NCBI taxonomy): Eukaryota > Metazoa > Arthropoda > Diplopoda > Polydesmida > Polydesmidae > Polydesmus > Polydesmus complanatus. The sequence continues at coordinate 45,486 of JAQGAZ010000037.1, forward strand.
GCACTGCATAAGCCTGACAGCAATAGATTTTGAGGTTGGTTGTTTGTTTGGTTTTTGCTGTCCCATCCTGAACGACCTAACTCTAGGGACAGAGGCCCTAAGTCGTAATAAAAAAACCGCTATTTTTAAGCACTGTAAATATATTTAAGTTTATTATTTATAATTTTTGTTGAAATAAACGACCTTTTTGGAATTATTTTGTTTGGAACTTTGACCGTGGGTTTTTTTTTTTCTGGATTTGAATCGACTTTACCGTAAACGATACGTGTTTCTTTTAAACTTTCATCGCTTTATTTTGTTTGTTTCTGAAGTATTATGGTACACAGAATATGCGCATAATTGTGTTGTTGATTTTAATTTCTAAGCACTCGCGTAAATACGCGGTGTTTGAAGTTTTGTTGATGCCGCAAAGAACAATTGGCTCTTGTGTCAAAGCACCAATGTATTAGCCAGGTAATCGTGACTGGTTTTAGAAATGACTTTTTTTTCTTCTTTCTTTCTTTCTTATTCCTTACGGAGGATTATGCTGCTCGTTTGGTAAATAGCGCGACTTTCACGGCTGCGAATATATTTAGGCAGTCGGAGATGTGAAAGATTCGATTTCTAAATGAACTCACATCGGGTTTAAAGATGCTTTTTCCATTACGAGGTTTGTTTTATGGATCGCACATGCACTTATTAGGGAGTCAGCAAATGTATAGACAGGCGGCTACTGTAGATGAAGTTTTATTTTCCTTTCGAGTTTCGTAATGGAGTCTTGAAGAAAAAATTGTACGCAAACGACTTGCCAACCTATATATAAAAAAAAAAACCTTCTCAGTTTATGCGTTTATGGCGGTGCTTGGGATTAATAATTTTTAACAAGAAAACCTAATGTTTGGATGCTGAAAAACCATTAGCCAAACAGACTTTTTCTGTTTTCTTTTTACATTGAGAATTCTTTTCACGTTAAAACTCATCTTTAATGTAATTAAATGCAACTCCCAACATTTTATTAAAATAAAGTTGAAAGGCGAAATTTAATGAAATAAAATTTTCCCAGCTTTGGACGAATAATTATCGCTTAATTCATTTAATAAAATTATATTAAATTTAATGTAATATAGGGAAACTCAATTATTTTTATTTAATTTAATTTGACCATTTACATTTTATCACTTTAGATATATATATATTTTTTTTTTGAAAAAAAAAACTATTACATTACTTAAATCGAATAAAAAAAATCGTCGGCAAGTTTTCATTATTTATTAAGTCGTTTACAGTGAATTAAAAAGATTGTTATTGCAAGATAGGAAATTAAGATAAAACTATATTGGTAGTAAATGTAAACAGAATATTTAACATTCTAAAAACCAATTTACAACATTTAGAAAGATATTATCGTAATTAGATATACTTTTTTAAGTATATTTTTAAAATGTATATTCATGCAGTAATTTAAATTATAAATTGCAGTATGTTTATAAAAAATATTTTTGCATACGGAGTAAGTTTTAAAACGAAAATACATGTACAGTACTGTAATAGGAAGACGTCCAAACGGTTATTTATTAACTCCCATACACTTAAGATTTTATTTGTTGCAAAAAATAATGCTCTTTTGATTGAATCTATTAAATAGAGTAAAAACAACAATAAGATATTGCGAAAAATTTAGCAATTATTGTATGTTGAAAAACGTTCGGCAGGTACGTCGACGGATTACGCAGAATGTTAGAATAACATTACAGATCGGATTACTCAGACTTTTATTAATTTTGAAATTTTACCTTTCTCATAAACTACCCGAATACATATATTTTTTTCTTCTATTGCGAAGTTTGTACACATGCATTGCGAAAATATAAAAGTACATGTACTATGCGCAGAAATGAAATTGAGGATTTTTTTTCTTCTTCTTCCGCGACGTTTTTGTGGAGACCTAATTTATTTTTCACTTTTTTTTTTTTGTTGTTGACATAAAATATTATTTCCTACGTTATAAAAGATTATAACCGTGAATAATTATTCAGATACGCCTTGAGCTGCTGCTATATGCACGGTACGCTATATCTGTACATCGCGCGCAGGAGTTAGTTTTTAATCATGTTGAAGATGCGGTGTGAAAATAAGCCGATACATTAATTCAAGTAGCGCCGACTAGCAAATTAATGACGTTAATCGTTGTCGTTTTAACGATGAATTGATTAAAACCGAGAGCAAACAACGATGATTAAGTTAAGCCCGGCTAATGCATTTAACTCGTGTCTATATGCACTTTTGAATAGACCGTTACGGGTGCGCATCCAGTGTTGTAGGTGTAGGCTATACATATTATGGCGTAGGAGCTGCGTTGATCCAGTGCGCATCCAGTTTTAACTGATTTCAATTCGACGTCGAGAAAAAGAACAGGATTAGCGCGCGCGCGCGCGATAGAAAATGGAATAAAAATAGCGGAATTCGACGCCGTATTGGAGAGATGCGCGCGCGTACAACATTATTCTCGTATATTCAGCATCACGCAATCGTTAAGATAAGTGAATGGCGTAATCAATTCCAATTTTATTACGGACCGCGATTGTCAAGAGCGATACACTCGCATTGTCGAGGATATGTCATCTTTTTGCACTTTTCTCGGCACATTTGCATCCGCCTACGCTTTTAATATATTTTAGAGATTATTATTCTCCCCCCCATTTATACGCAATGGGCTTAATCGAGTAAACACGCGTTTGAAATGTACAGGTAAAAACCGTAAAACCAATAAGCGTTCGCAGATTATAGTTTTTCTCATCTGCTTCTCATCATTGCTTATAGATATTACGGTTTAAAATGTATCTTGTACCGAGCAGTTCATAATAGACCAAAAAAAAAAACTGCTGTAATCGCATATTATAATAATTTTATATTAAAGCAAATTTTTGGAATTTGCAAATTGAGATTACGTCGAAATATTATTTTTATTAAAAATTTTAATTTTGAAAGTTGTTTTATTATTTTTGGTACTGTAATAAAAACAAGCAATTTGCTTAAAACAAGATTTTAATAATCTTAACTTTTTCAAGAAAAGAGCTTTCTGTAGGGTACATGCAAATGTAAAAAAAAAATCTAAAAACAAAAAAGTTAATTGAAGACAATTTTCCCACACTTTCTACGACAATTAATCAATGGTTCAGAAAACTGCTCATTGGTTAGTTCAGTTACCAAGTCGGCAACATCAATTAATTACCATATTGAGAAAGAGCCTAGAGGCTTAAAAAGCAAATAGAAATCGTGGGAAAGAGGGGAAGCTTGGTAACCTTGGTTAGAGATAAAAGTTTCTAACGAAATTTCGGCAAAATCAAATACTGTACAATGTACTCGAAATACCCGACCAAATTACCCGGGTATTCGAGTACATGTACTAGAAAATTCAGAAAAATGCCCGGGTTCCCGATTCCCGTTGTTGGGAACCCTAGCTTTCTGAAAGCGAAATTATTTAAGCAATCTTAGAGCAATTTTCTTAAAACAAGATTTTAACAATATAACTTTTATTACCGTAAGTAAAGAGCTTTTGAAAGCGAAATTATTTATGCAATTTTAGAGAAAATTCTTTTAATGTATCGCGGATAATAATAATTAAAAGAGTCTATTGTATTTCGATGTCATTACATAATCCATTATTATGATTTTGCTTCGTAATTTTGGAATAATCGGTCGTCGTCGATGGTCACAGACGATTGCTGCATGCGCCCGTTGTTTTGTTAATGGAGGTTGCATCTTGTTTTTTGATCCCTTTGCTCGTTTGTTTATATCATCGGCCTCCGTTACGACGTTTGTGGGTTGCGGTGTAGTAAGAGTTTATTTGTATTTTGAATGGAAAAGGTGAGTGGTCGTGTACTCATCATCGATTAATTGTTCACGTCTTTGTTTCGCGTTGGTGTGAAAATGAAGCACGTAATGCGACACGCGTCGCACCAGCTAGCGATGAGTTTCCTATACAAATACACGAGAAAACTACAACTACTTCGGTCGGTGGTTTGGTTACACGCGGATAGCGAAAGGTCACTCTCTTTCTCTATCTATCTTTTTCTCGAACGTGCTTCCGAGTAACAACTTCGTCAGTTTAGCCTGTGGTAATGCGCGGCTATATAGAGTAGGCGATGGAGTTAATTAATTTTTCGACAGTGTGCGTGTGTCTGGGCATGAGGACGACTTTTATTTCAAAGAGAATAGTAATAATAATATTGTAGAACGCAGCTGCATCATGATGAATAGCTTATAATGACAGAAATATCTGAAACTTTAATACCTTCTTCGGGCTTTAATTGCCACTCAGATACGATTACCATGTTTCGACGTAAGGATTTTCATACGAAATTAATGCTAATATATCGCTCGCCCCATGTTAATAAATAATTGGTTTTACGAGATGATTTCTAATGTTTTACGGGTACAGCGGGAATATATTTATATGAAAGTTACAATAGAAGCCCGCATTACGATATATATGTATCTACTATATTATTATTTATTATGAAAGTAACCAGCAGCGCTATTTTATTTGGCTGCCCTACTTCCGTTCAAAACGCATTTCGTATCTAATTTGGGAAATGACAAACCATAAATCTTTTAGCCACTACGTTGCTGGGGGAAGAAATTTTTTTTTTTTTTGGTTCAATTTCGATTTTTATGTTCTCGGATTTAAACGTTTCGATAAGCGTGGTCAGCTCTTAAAACTTTGTTTATGAAGATTTTGAATGTTATTTTCAATTTGTAACACAGTTCTGTGAATCTTGAAACAGTTTGTTATATCATTTTACGAGACGTAATCTACAGTACGTTGTGGTTACCAGAAATGATACTTTTTATTCGTTGGAAAAATTCAGATATAATTTAAGAAATTAATGAATTAATAAATAAGATTTTAGAACAGTAAAACTGGCATTTATGGGTTTTTGTCGCCCTTGTTTTCCCTGTGTGTTACTTGGAGAAACTTAAATTCACGAGGGACGTTAAAAGTGAATTACCGTACCGCATTTTAAAAGCCCCCTCAAAACCTCAACAAAAAGGTCCGACAGCTGTAATTATAAATCTGGCGATGGGATCGAGATTTTATTATGTTTAGTTTTTTTTTTTAATAGATTTTGTTAATTTTGATAGCAAATACCAACACGCATTAAAAGAGATTGCGCATCCTAAAATGCTTTATTTTTATTTAAAAGATTATACATGTACAGTACTGTAATTACATTTGACATTATTATGCTATTTCAATAGAATACAATTTCTTTTATTCTCGTGAAAACTTTCCAAATTAATTGTTTAATTTCAATTATTTTGTACTGGTATTGTATTTTTACCGGTTTGCTTCAATTTAAATATTTTTATTTGGATGTTTCGTGTTTTTTTATTGCGCAAATTTCTTCATCATTGTATATGGGTACAAGGTTTTTAAGAATACATCTCACGAGTTATTCGAAAACTGATGTAATGAAATTAGTAATTTTTTCTCCCCAAGTTGTTTTTTAAATATTAAAGTAGATTTGCTATATAAAAGAACGTATACATATTTTTTTTTTTAAAAATTTAATGAAATGTTTACCTAATTCCATCAAACTCTACTTGCCATTGAGAGTTGGATATTGGGGAAAGAATCGGTTAAGAGCTGCAGAATTTATGATTGACTGATAGAAACGTATTCTCGTTCATATTATGTATCGACCTTGATTAATGTTCCATGTTAGTGATCGAGTTATTAAACATTCATGTGTTGTTCTGTCATTCAACTATTGGGAGTACGTCGAGTGAGCGTCCTTCGTACGATATTAGAAGAAGGCGAACAAATGTTATAATATTATGTATACCGGTATTTTTTTTTTTTTTTCAAACTACGGTACGGTATATCTTTTCCCTCGTGTTTTATGATGGCGTGTTTCGTCGTAAAGTGTTGTTCGAAAAAGCTGTGTCGTATTGGATAATGGCCCTATCTGTTTACGACATTGTTTTTAGAGTGGAGGGTTTACTTACCCGTCATCGACATCTAATTAAAAAAAGTTGGCAGCTGTCTTATTATTTTTTTTTTTGTATCGTTATTCATTTTTTTTTTAATTACGTACCCCCTTCTCTTTTTGGGTCGAAATTCCCTAAGGCAATTTTTGTTCGCACGCGTTATACTGTAAATTTTTTTTGTTATCGTATGCAGATTCAACATTATGCACGCGCTAGAAATTTAAAATGTTTTTTTATTTATTTTTTTTTATTTAAAATAAATAGTTGGCGTTATGGGATAATATTCACCTGAACTTTACATGAGTTTACGGTTGGAACTAGTAACCGACGAAAAAATTTTGACGTTTTTATTCTTAGGCAAATTAAAACAGCTGTTCGATATCCAACGTACGGTAATGCATCATTATGAAAATATATGTTGCCATTTAAAAACAAATTGCAAATTGCTTTCTCGCGCACGATAATTTAGGCAACGAAAAAGCAACGCACAAATATGTGCAAATTAATAGAAGATATGATGAGCATGATCGAAAAATTAGGAATTTAAAAAGCAAAAAAAAAGAAAGAAATTTGAGTAGGCCTACGTAAAACATTGGTTTTTTTTGTGTGCGTCCAGCCTAGTATTTTGTTGTTTATCATGCTCATTAATTAAATGGGATTTTTTTTAGGTTCTCAATGTGCTAAATTGGGGTAGGTCAGAAAAATCGAGGCTTTTTTTTGTGTATTCAGTTTTTTTTTTCTTACACTTTCTCGGTCAATTGACGACGAACCGTAAATTGATGCAATCATTAAAGTTAGAAGTTAAATGGATAACATTGTTGTTTGGGTTTTTTTTCTTCTTTACATAGCACTTTCATCTACTTGATATAATTACGATCTTTTAATTGAATTAGCCGCAAATATTAGTCAAGTTGCGCTTATTATCTTTACATATGTTTAATATTTTACGGTGGCTTAGATGTGGTTGATAATCTTATTTCAAAAGTTCCCCGATGAATAAAATCGTAACGACCGGACATAAATGTTTTTTTACATCAATAATAATAATAATTAGGTTAGAGAAAAATAAACAGGTACCGGTACACAAAAAGTAATTGCGTTAGCATCGCTTTTTTCAGCTTCATTTTATTGAATGGAAAGTTAATATAATATTTTTATTATTATTATTTTTGCTTGGATCTATTATTCTATTCTCTCTTATGTGTTGATGCGCGTTTGCGTATTTACAATCTTCCATATTGTTCTCTCGTCCAGCTATAATGAAACGAATAATAATTCGAGGCTCATTTCTTTCCACAGTTCACACAAATTCATCTATTGCTAAGCAATTGCAATATGCACAATCAATCGTCGAAGGTCATCTTAATTTAACTTTCGCAACGACTAATTCCTGCTTCTCCGATAACATTATTACCCGGCCTGGTCCTCCCGGTCTATTCCGGTAGACGCCAATAATTGCTCTCGTTGAGCTCATTCGACGCACGCAAATGAATTGAATGAACTGATAAATGAATGTGACAGAGCACTTTTCTTTACTACTCAACTTAAACAGTTTTCTTTTTCTTTTTCAAGCAAAAAGCTTTAAGTATTGATTTAACCTTAAGTACTGCAGCGCTCGGGATTAAACGAGAGGTAATTACGTCACCCAAATTGAATAAAAAGAAAAAAAAAACTAGTAAGTTATTGTCTTCCCCCATTTTATTATGTCAACGATTCCGGGGCTACCCCCTACGTAATAAAAGTGTACGGATATACACTGTCACTTAACTGCACTTTGAAATTAATATATGAAATTTTTTCTTCGACGTATATACGCTAAATTTAAGCTTAATAGATTTAATATCTTTTCTACGTAATAATATAAATTTTGAAAATGCATTTCGTACTTATTCTTATTAATAAACTTGATTTATGGTTTCACATCCATTGAACCAAAATGCGCTCTTTTTCTCGTCAAGTCAACATTCTCATTACGAGTTTTTCTACGGGTTCGGGTTTTTTCATCGTTGAATTATTTTTTGTTCTTTATAGTTTTTTTTTTGTTGTTAACGGAACTGAGTTTGCGTTCTTGCAACTAACGGAATAGTCTCTTCTCCTCTAGTAGCATCGTTATTATGTCGTGTAGAAGGATGGGTTATCAGTAGAGCACGCGGCGTGTCTTGTTAACCTTTCTTTTTGGCTTCTGCTTTTGTTCTCCTACTTTATTTTTTATATCATTTGTTTCGTAGTTTTTTCTTTCTTCCCCTTACTTTTCTTTTTTTTTTTTTTTTTTTTATAGATATTTGTGTTTGTTATATTTGAGTGCAAACGGCCGCATTGCAGCTACGTGAATTAAAGTTTTTCCGTACCCCGCATTCATCTTGCCGTATCATGCATTGATATCACTTTTTTTTTTATTAATATCTTGCCCGTAAAAGAATACCATTTTTTTGTCGTTGTTGTGTACAAAGGTTTTTTTTTTTGTAAGGTTATATTGTTAATCTGAAAATGTCACAGATGCGGGGGTTTTTTTTTTGAAAAGAAAGTACCGTGAGTTCAGGTAACTTATTGTTAGTTAGATAAAAATGAATTTGCATCTCAATACGCCGCAGTAATCTTAAACTCTACGCAAAATCAATGTTTACGTTATTATATCCGTATAAGAAAGTATATTTTTTTTGGTATCAAAATTGCGGTTTGTTTGCTGTTGTTTTTTTTCGAAAATTTATGAATTTAATTTTTTATAAACTGGATATTTCGTAAAGAATAACGCACTACGAATCTACATTTTTACATGTATATTACGACTACAGTGTATAGCTATTTTTTAAAAATTAATATTAGTGAGTTAATTAATTTATTAAAAAATGAACGGATGCGTCAACGTTTTCTCGTTCGGAAGATTGGTATTTAGGAGAGAGGAAAAATAAATTTGGGAACCCGGATTAATCTTAACATATTGTTAGTGCGCGGAAACTAACTTATCGATTTTTACCAACGCGCGCGCGTTAATTTTTCTTTTTTTGGCTTTAAAATAAAGATGAAATATGATTTGCGACGGCGAGCATTGGCGAAACTTGTACTTGATCCTCGTTTACTTTATATTTAAAGGTCATCCGCACTTGACCGTTGTAAATTACCAAGAATTTTCTAAGGCTACTGCCGTCGCGTATAATAATTCTGGGTAATACTCTATCCTTCGCTCATACTTTTCGTCACCGCGTTCTATTCGGCGCGGGAGAGAGAGCTGACCGTACAACTGTAAATAAAAAGGTTTTCCATGCGAGTGATTTAAATCAACCTGAAAGATTGATGAGAAGAAAACGGTCCGAGTTACGGCTCTCTCAAATTTTTAGCTTTTGGAAAAGGCTTTTCTTTTCCACCAATTCCATCGTCTCTTGACTTTGACTTTTTTTTTTTTCGTGTCACGCATTTCAACATTTTCTTGTTCGCCACCGAGAATATTTACGAGTTTGAAATGGTATAAAATTTGATGGAATCGCGGGGTAGATAGAGAGTTTATACGCTTAGCCGAGATGTAATAGTCTCGTCCTCCAATCACCTTACTTTTCCAGGTTTTTTTTTCTTTTTATTATAAAATCTTTTTCTTTTTTTTTTTACATTGTGGCACATAAAGTAAACCCGCTTAACTCCCATTTCTTTTTGAAGAGTATAATTCACCTATCTTATTTTCTATATACCGGTAATAAATATATTGACTAAAATTTTATAACCTTCCGATAAGTTACTGAAAGCTCTGAAATAAGTTCTAACGAGCTTAACGTATGGGTTTTAGAACTAAAATGAGCTCGAAATAATTTGGAATTTGCTAAATGCGGTGCTGCTTTTAATATACATGTACATGTTGTTACAGCATAAAAGTTTCAAATTAATTTTCGCACCTCCAAAGAAGACGCCTGGGGATGGTATTTGCCAAAAGAAGCTCCTCTTCCCTACTCTTAGTACCAGTTCTGGAACTCTGGAAGGGGAACTGATGCTGTGTAGTTTTTTGCTGCTTCTTCTGATCACGACCGTTATTTCTGGTTATCTTGGTGTCTTCTGACCATTTTTGGTTATTGGCTGCACCAATATTTATTTTTGGTTACTTTAGTTTTTCTAGAAGGTTTTAAGTTATTTCTGATAACTACAGTTTGCTCTGGCTACTTGAGCTACGAGTATTTTGTTTATTTGATTTTTAACTTAGTCTAGCCATCTCGTAAATCGTTTCAAATTCAATTTAATTTTTTAATATTGTATGAAGGGGAAAATCCGATTACACTTTTTTTTGCGCTCGCTTGCACTAAGCGAAATTTAAAGTATTTGAACGAATAAAGTGACAAAATTATTTCTTAAAGCTATCGAAAATATGGTAATAGCGCCGGTATACGCGTAGCGTATAGCAATAAAGGAAAGTCAATTTTATTTTGCATTTGCCGTACATAAGAAATATTTTAAGTAAGCAAAAAATGCAATAAATTGAAAATATGCGGAAATGAAATAAGTTTCGCGGAACCTATAAAAACGTTATATCGGGGCTTTACTGCGCATTTAATATTACGCTTCGAGTTTAACCAACGATAGAATGCGGTTTTTTTTTTTTTTGACGTCGACTTGGTGAAGGGTTAAGTTGTGATCGCTCGCCCACCGAATTCATCTTAACTTTAAACGCTAATACTGTATTTTTATAGTTCGGTATCGCCGTATAGTTCGAATTTTAAACGATCGAGTTTTGAATTGTTGCTTATCGATCTCTCTCGGTATAGATGTAGTATAGTGATGAACGTGCGCAGGGCGTTTGACAGAATGTCGTGAACGACGGCACCGAAATGCACCTGCGACGGTGAACGTATGACATCAACCCAAGGCCAATCGATATCTGCCGCGCACGTACGAGAGCCACGTTCTTATTCTCAATTTCAACTTAAGAAGAAGAAACAAAAAAGTTTTCGACTGCCGACAGACAAGCGGTGGTTTGATATTTTAATATCGTAATTTTTAACTTTAAATAACGTTAAATACTTGTTTTTGTTTTTTTAAAAAAGTGTATTTAATTTTATTTGCTCGAAATTTATTAGAATGGAAGATTCGTTTAGTCATTTTAATTAAATATGAAGAATTTTACTGGTAAAGTCATAAATGACAATTTAAAAAAACTCTTTTTCGGAATGGTAATTTAAAAAGAAAACAAAAAAATGTTTTTCATGCAGCTCAAAATTTGAAATTACTTTGATAAATAGTTTATTAACGAATAAAAATAATTCTTAGCTAGCTCGCATTATAAAGCGGTTTATTAATTTAATGTTTTGCTTATCTCGTTGTTGATTTATGAAATTAGTTTTTGTGAGCGATCAATAGATTTTAATAACGCTTTCTACCCCCCGAGTGTTTCGCTGATTTATTTAAAGGTTAAACTACCTCTTTCTAGTAAAAAACCCCGTATTTTATTAATTTGGATTAAGTTTTACGGTATAATACCAGATTTTATTAATAATAGATAATTATTTCCTGAAACTGGAGAAAAAGAAAGAAAAAAAAGCATAAATAACGTTTGTTGCTAGGATTTATTTTTTTTTCTTTGTAAAATTTTTCCTGCCATCAACGCGGTGAATTACGAAAACACACACAACTTTTTTTTATAAATAAATTGAGTGCTGGCAGCAATCAACTTTAACTATCGTTAGGCAGAAAATTGTCAAATCTGTTTTATTATCATGCAATTTTGTTTACTACTAAATTTTATATTTATAGCACTTTTTCTAAGTTGATACTTAGTTTATATTTTAAATGAAATAATATGGTAAAATATGAAACGGTTTTTAAAAACGGGGCGCGTGCACGTTATTTGAATAAAATTGAGACGTGCTTACGTCAATAGCTTCTCAAAATTTTTATCGAAATAATAATAATAATAAATAAAAAAAAAAAAAAAGCTGAAAGTGACAGAAATAAAAATCCCATTAATCTTAGTTTGTCAACGTTGATAGGTTGCATGATTGTAACGAAAATTGATTCTCTTTCGAAAACACGAACCGAACGAAATATGGTAAACTTACCTAGGAAATTAGTTTTTTTTTTTGTTATTGTTGTTGTTTGCATATTATTTTATGTTTACTCGTCTATGTGGCCGCTATTAATGCAGACAATACACGACGTCGTCGCCGCACGTGTTAACTGACCGTGCCACCGGATCCCCTACCAAGTTCGAGACTCGTGCGCGGTAGGAGGTGGCGGCGGCCCAATGTTGTTTCGGCGTCGTATTAGATTAGAAAAGGGCTCTGCGTGCGCGGCATTATATCGATTCGAAAATAAATTTACAACCGAGTCTGGCGCGCTAATTGTATTAGATATTCATGGTACAATGAATTAAAAGTGTTTTTCTTTTCTAATGAATGATAATTATCTTCGTCAGGATTATTTTCGGATTCTGTTGCTCTCGTATACCTACTATTACTACTACTGCTCTAACATATTATAGGCTACATGTACAGTATAGTTCTAATGCGTACTTCTCGGTCTGTTGATGCGCTGGAAATTATTATCATTAGGTGGCAGCAGACAGGAAGTGAATATTTTAAAGTGAGATCGACAGCTCCCAAGGTAGAAAAGTTTGCTCATCATGGCTTTATATCACTCTTTTTTTTCTTTTCCGTCGATCTTCTTTTATTATGATTTCTTTTAATCTGATCGATTAATTACATCTGCAATTGATTCATGAATATTTATCGAGAAGCTAATGCGATGACGCGCTCTCCGTTCATCGAAACCATTACTTCGACGTGTTTATGTAGTTAATTGATTGAATAGCGTCTACCTATTTCCGACTCACTTGCTCAACATAATAAAATGAAAACGAACCGAAAATTATTATTCAAGGCGAGCTAAAGCACAAAAAAAAAATTAATTAATTATATTGATTTTGCTTAGTGGATCGATTGAGATGAGCAGAAATAGTACAGTATTTTGTCAATGAAAATTATTTTTTTTTTTAGCGGTTTATCCGACTCGTGAAACGAATGTCTCCATCAGATTATACATTTGATATATCTACGAGAAATTCAAACACGTAGAAAAAAAATATTCGTATATAAAAAAATGTTTAGATAAATTTTTCTAGCGCATTTGTCGCGTAAATCTTTTTTTTTTTTTAGGTTTTTTTTTTTTTTTAGGTTTTATATTTCTCGTTTAAAATGAATGTTTTTGTTGGAAATGGGAAACGATATAGGCAGTATTTTATTTTTGCCTTTTTCAATTTTAGGTAGAAGGGAATAACGAGATTTTGGTATTCGTATTTAAGCCAATGATCCATAATAGTGACTAAAGAATATTTTTTCGGTGTGTGTTTATTCTTTTCTTCATTGTTTAAAGTACAATGTATATTTGTAAAATCGGAGGAGGGTTGAGTTGCGAGAGTCTTTGAGAAAGCGGAATGAATTGGTTACTTTTTGGTTGTCCGACAAAAACAGTGTCGGCATTCAAAGTTGCATCTGCAGTGTAAACATAATTAAACGATTACTTTTGAGTGCTACACTTATTTTGAACAAAACATTACACTCTCATTGAATTACACTGCGGAATATTGCGCTTGAATGCGCTCAATTGTTCTTTTCTTAATTGTCATGGGTGGGTGTTGTTAAAATAATTGAAGGAATTTTTAAACCTGTCTTGTCAATCAAAAAAAAAAAAAGCGTTTTCACGCTGGATGTTTCATATCTACCGCTCGTTTTATCTTTCGCATGGGGAAATTAAGTTATTTTGAAAAAGAGTTTACTACTGTAGCAAGACTTAGAAGTAAAAATTGGTTTTTGTTACGGTCGAAATTTCGCCATTAGAAATTGATGAGGCTGAAGTTACGTTTGATGAAGCCTACACGGTAGCGCGTAAAGAACGCAATCACGCTAATAGGATACGTTGCAAAGTCCAAGAAATAAAAGGAACAATGAAAATAATCTCATGCTTACAACTCTCGCTTTTGATGCGGACTTGAAAGGAAATAAGAATTCCGTTCTTAAGACATGTGACGGAGTTAAAAATTGGCCGACATACATCTCGCATTTATAATAAAAGTATGAAATACGATAGCTCTTTACTTTTAAGATTAAAAAATATAGATTTTTTTCTCGTATAGTAAAAAATTGCATTTTTGGTAATGGATAACGGGATACATTTTTAATTGAATTAAATTTTGCTTAGATAAAACTGCTTTCACGTCAAGTTTGATTATTCCGTTTGTGACGTTTAGCTATGAAAGTAAGATAAATTCGGTTTTTTGCTTTTATTGTAATCTTTTTCTTTGGGGCGGTAATTAAATTAAACAAAAAGAGGAAATTAAAAGGTTATAGCCTCAAGAGTAAGACATTTTGGTTTACCGACAATGTGACGTGGTTTTTGTGTATGGGCCCGTTATTTCACAGCGCAGAAACTGTGTAAGGTGTAGCCCATGACAAATTCTTTTATTGCGTAGAGAGCTTACGAAATTATTTTAAAAACGTAAACTTATATTTAGCGCCCTATTGCTAAATTAAGTATGTTTGGACGGGTAAAAAATGCACAATAGCTCGCTGATATGCGAAACCGAGTGGCCGCTCTAAATTATTTTGTAAAAGTCATCCCCACACACACTTTTACGTTCTGCGTAAGAGTACTATTCTTCCTTTATCAGAAAATACAGAGCAAAGCCTTGTCTATCGTTTCTACAGGTAACTGTTATCATTAATGTTGGGCTCTAGCTACCACTATATATATAACCTCTCCAGAGCCTCATTCTGTGTTGTTACCATCACTGAATGACCGGCATCATTCCATTCTATATACATCACCGGATCCACTTTCATTTATTTCTTTGCATACAACATGTGGTACAGTATCTTATCTCCTGTAACCCCAACTCATTCGGCGAGAGCTTGATCTTTGCAATCCAACCTTTAAGAGACTCGATCGTAACTCCTTTTAGACAGCAGAACCCTACATTCTGCTTTATTTATTTACACGCCTCGTGCGAGACTGAATACAGTCCGCAAATCAGTATCGATAAATATTTTTGTAATACTTGGGGGGGAAAGAAAAAATTAAATGCGTGCGCAAGCTCACAAATAATTTTGAAATTTATTGGATATCTTAAAACATTGTGACGGAGAAAAAATAGCCCCATCTTTAATTTGTCTAATTTCTTTTTGGTAACCACAGCATAGATGTATTATCGTAAGGTATAATAAATTGAAATCAGTGTAACACGATATTTAAATGAAACATACTGCATTTATCTACTAGTGGCAACGAAATGAAAGATCGATCGATACGTGTACGTGCTTGCATTAAATTATAAGGAGAAACCTTAAGTTGCAAATTAACAGATTTGCAAACGAATGAAACGTCACTTCTTTGACTGACAAATCTGTCTTGACAGGTGCGATTATGTTGTCCCAATTTTAATACGAAACCTGAGGAAAGTTTTCCAAACGAATGTTGCATATACAGTGCATGTACATCTGATGTGTAGAATACTGTATTTTATTTTTTGAGAATGATTTTTTTTTCTTAACGTCATTTCAAACTATACTTTATCATTTTATTTTCGAAATTGTATATATATTTTTCTTCAAACGCAATAATTTGCACTTAAAAATAGTAATGGCAATTGCATCGGATGTTGAAATTTCACACTTGGTAATGTATCTACATTATCAGAATTAGATGTCCGCGAAGCAGACTTGGCAATTAATCATCGCCGAATGAGCACTTGATGCATTGTCTGGCGGCAACAGAAAAAAAAAAATTTATATATATATATATCGTATATAAGCTACCGTTATACTGTACGGTATACAGTTTGTAAAAAAAATGGATAAATTTATGAAAGTTGCATTTTAGTTTTGACATTAATCTTCAAGTGAGGTTGATAATGCACACTTTTCTAATTCTCTCAAGTCTGCCGTGCTATCTATCAAAATTAAATACGGAAAGATAACGATGCGTTACTGATGTAAGCAATTTACGTTGTAAAGGAGAATTGAGATGCGTGGTGACGCTCAGTAATAATAATAATAATAATAATGAAAAAAAGAGTTACACGTCGAAGGAGTAATTAATTGCTTTTATATCACGTATGTCACCCACAGTCTTATTTAGCATATCGGTATTAAGTTTTTTAGGACCAGCTGTTATAGCTAAATCATTGAATTGGGTTTTTAATTTTTTTTTTACTTTGTGTGTTATGGAAGAGAATTTTTTTAAAAAAAACTTTTGATTTTTTTAATTAAACCATAAGCAAAGATTATTTTTATTCGTTTTGAGTAAAAGAAAGCATTGCGAATTTTCAAAATCAGCTCTGAAATATTTATTGTATTTTTTTATTGGGCTTTGGGATTTTTGACTTTGCTCGATTCAAAAAACTTTTTTTTCAAAAATTATACAGTATTCTGTAAAAGTTTTTCTTTTTTTTTTAAATATATTTCGAGAACATTATTTTTTCATTCATTTTCCTATCAACAAAGTGTCAATTTGAGTAGTTTTTTTTGTTCAATTACCTGTGCGAATAAGAATTTCCAATGTAGAATACATTACTGTACATGAATTGACATTGAAGCCTATTGAATGATTCATGCGTTTGTGCGGTTCTTGTCTGAGTGGGAGGTTTTATTTTGGTGGGGGGTTTAAAACAAAAGGTGGATTTTGGCGAGTGACTGGGCCGAGCTAAAAAAAAAAAAAAAAGCCAAGAGCGTAAAGGGGCTTCAACAACAACTCGTCACCTTTCTCTCAACTCACCCTCGTCATTGATCGCGCGCTATTCTTCTTTTTCGATCACTTATTTTTATATATTATATATATATATATTTTTTTTTACATAAAAAAAAAATAGGCCTACTCTACATAAAAAAAAAAGAAGATTTTTCGATGAAGGTTTTATAAGTGCACGCGTCATCGTCTTTCTAGTAGATACAAATGACGTTGCACACCGGAGAATTATGTTTGACCGATCAATAAATTTTTGGTATACACACTTGGCTATTGGACGTGAGAATATTTAAGGGACTTAACTAAAGCTTATTGTGGCGTAGGAAATAAACAAGAAAATTTCGGGTCTAGTTGGGTTTTTCTACCAACGTTGTAATACCTTTTGATGTGCACTGCTTACTTAAAGGAGGTGTTCCAGCTAATTGGATGTTTTCTATTAACTTTTATTTCTCTTTTCTATCTCGCTTTCGTCTTTCGCACCAGAGCTTAAACGCCGCGTTTGTTTTATTAGCCCATATCCGATGAATTCTTTGACGTCACCAAATGTTTTTCATATCTCAACTGTCATGGAGTTTTTGAAATTTTGAAAGCGAGTTAAAAGATTGTTTTCACCTAGTACAGCTTTAGCTTTTCATCTGATATAGCTACTCATCTTAGGTTTTAAAAAGTTGTAATAATACTGTATACTCCACTCTGGATTTTTATTTTTCCTCCTTAATTGGCTTTTAACTTTGTGAATGGGAGGTTTTAAAGCGTAAAACCGATAGTAAAACGTTTAACTAGGCTTTAAAATAATCTTTTAAACTTTAAATGTAGTCAAATGTAATAAGAAAGCGTATTTAACGTTTAACAATACTGTATTTTAGTTTCTAGAGTAGTACTCAAGGGCAATAATTATAAGACTTTAATTTTGTTAGTCGTAAATTTTTATTTATTTATAAACATCTCCAACAAAGTTATTTATTAACAACATTATTAACTACACAACAGTAATATAGAACTTGGAGATTTTTTTTCATCTCAAGATCGAAAAGGATAATTGAATAATTGAACGTTAAATTTAATGATAAAAAATAATTTTAATGATTTAATGTAATTAAAAGCAAATATCATTTTGATCTTATTAATATAGATTTTGGAGTTTGATAAAGCGATTTTTCTTTTCATGAAAATAATTTTAATTATTTAATGCAATTACTGTAAAAGCAAATATCATTTTGATCTCATTAATATAGATTTTGCAGTTTTGATAAAGCGAATTTTTTTTTAAAATAAAATAATTGAAATAAAATTTACAGCAAATTACGAGTATATCTGAAATTTAATACAGTATTTAAGGAAATTGCAAAACCTTTTGTACATACATAAATAACGACGTCACCGAAATTATTCATTAAAAATATTTTTTTCAATCTTTATCGTTATTTACGGTAGATGAAGCTTCAATTTTCATTACTTTCTAAATTCGACATTCTCTGCACTGTATTTTAATTATTAGAGGCGGCGGCGTTCATACAATTACATGTACCGGGTACAGTATGTAGCTTTTTTCTATACACTGTACTCCGATATGAAATTGCTATTAAACGATCAAAAATGCAAATAAACAACCGATAAAGAAAAATGATATAGTATTTAATATCAACGCTTTAACACGACGATTAACGAATGCATTTTGCGCAATTTTTTTTTTTTTTTTTTTACAAAAAAAGCAATCGTAATTAAAAAAAGCAAACAAAAGTCAGCTAAAATGCTTGCGTGCGTCACATGAAAAATCACCTAAAGCGAAATCACAACTACGACATTTACTTCATTATTTAATTATTCACGCAGTAATTGTTACATTATTTTTTTTTTTTTGAATTTGGCGTATATAAAACGTAGTCTTTGCGAAAATAATTGACGTACCGCGCGTTATTCGTCGAAACTTTATATAGATTTTTTTTTTTGGGAACGGGATAAGGGAGGGAAAAAAATCGTAGAAAGATTTTTGAAGAGTACGTCTATTCTCGTTGTTTTCAAACTTGTGCGGAAAATGGAGTTGAGAAAGAAATTCGCGCGAATAATTTAATGTCAAAATTCAATGTCTGAATTATATGGGTAGAATTGATTTTTCCCTCTTCCTATTTTCTTCTTCTTCGTAATCTTAACAATGTTTTCTTTGCGCCTAACGCACGTATTAAATTAAACGTATAGTCTCGTAAAAAGCTTTTTAGTTCAACAAAGTTAGATCTTTTTTTTATTTTAATGTAGCAAATTTATACGGTTGAAATTGAAACGAAAAGAGTGTGTAACTTTAGTCTTTGATCGTTCGTCATTTAAAGACCGAACATCTAAATCCGGCGAACGAGCTGCGTAACTGCGCGAGTCTATTTCGACGGTGCCAGTAAAAATTAGCGCCGTTGAAATGTCGAGAACATACGTCAAACTATCGTTGGGAATGGAATGCGCTTGTTGACGAGGGCTATTAAGCCGGATTTCCACTATTTTTCGGATCTATTTTATCGAGTTTATGTTTACAGTATTAAAGAAATAGAGCGTTTAGTAGAGAGATACCCAGAGATAGAGAGAGTCGAGTTACTAACGTCGTTCGTTACTTATTTACTAGTGCCGAGGGATGAAATTTGACCTAATATGCCGTCTGATGACCAAATTTACTGCATTTATATATCTCTCTCCATATATATTCTGTATTTTTTTTTTTTTTTTTTGTTTCGAATTTAGAAGAATGAACTAAATATTTCAATAGAAAAGTCATTGCCAAGGACTTTTACGATTTTATTCCAGACCTTCCTTAACACTAATACGATTTCGAGCTTTGAATACTAGTCTAGACGAAAATAGCCGCTGTGAAACTCAAATGTTTATTTCGAAAAGTTACTACCGGCATTTTTGAAATGCATAGAACATAGATCTTGGTAGAACTTTGAAATATTTGGTATTTAGTATTTTTTTTTACAAATTTATTGCAGTTTTTTAAAAACAAAAAAAGATTGAAATTTTGATGGGAATTTGTTTTGAAGGGAATCTACTATGTTTGCCCGTGTCTTAGCTTTGTTCTCAACTTTTTCGCGCGTTTTGAAATGCGTGTAAAATAATAATAGTGGCTTACTTTTATTTTTAAAAAAAAACCGTTTAGCACAGCTATTCGTAAAAAAAAAAAGTCATTTAGAAACGTTTCATAAATGTGATTTTAAACCTCGAGGGACGTACAGTATTGCTGAAAATAATCGTAGAAAAATGGCAAGATTTAAGTATGTTTTTATTACTTTTTTATAGAGTATTTTTGATATTTTAAAACCCGCTTTTTCGTCATCCATAATCTCTAAAAATAAATTCCTGGACGTGCTCTATCTTTTTCAAAGAGTGGTTTGGTGACCGTCTGGGAGAGCCCTCGATCCAAATACTGTAGAGAAAATTCAGCTCGCGATATTGATTTATTTTAAGGTGTTTGTTTTGGTAACTTTCTCTCTCTCATTTTTTTTTGAGCCATACATATTTTATAAAATTTTCTTCACTCTTTTTGAGTTTGTGTAGAATATTTGGATAAAAATGGAGCGACTTCTTATGTGTTTTTTTTTTGGAGAGTAAATTCGGAAGTCTCGCGACTGCATGCATTACTCGAGTCTAGGTGTACACAAGATTCTTTGTTTTGTATATAAAACTGGCTGTTTTTTAATACCCCCAAACACTCGAGATTTCCACCTTCACTACACGTTTTGTTTACTTTACTGGCTTTTTTTTTTTTATGTGTTCAAGAGTTGATCATTTATTATGGTGTGTGCTCGCGAGTAGAAGCACTTAACGTGAATTTGAAGGCGAAAATGTGGGAGGAAGAGAGGCGAATGCAGAAGACGGTTTGTTGATGGAGTGTGTTCAGTGAAACATTGAAAATTGGTTTCTAAGCTTGGGACGTTGGGAAGCCAGTTTTAGTTGCATATGCAGCATCATTTTCCCATAAGGGCTGATAAGGCATTTAGGTGTGGGCGTGTCTGCCTGTATACGACGTATAAGCCAACGATGTTGATCGCTCCGTATCTGGTTCTATATTTTTTTTTCTCTACTCTTTACTCGTCTATTACAGGCTATAGTACATTACCGGTACTACAGTATAGGCTACGCACACCTATGTTGATCGGTTTTTTTTTTTCTTTTCCCCCTTAAAATAGAGCGATTTGAAAAGCGAATTCCATCTATCTAAACTCCCAGATGGAAGCCATTTTTCCCAAACACGTGACGGGTTTGCGTCACATTTTTCAAATATATTAAACTGTCTTTTTATCAAATTGTATAATTTAGTGCATTTGCTTTAATGAAAAAAAAATTTTTTTTTTCTTCTTAAAATATTGTAGTTTTTTATACATTGATAAATCAAATACAGATTTGGGAAAATTAGTAAACAAATTACAGTAAAAATGCTACATCGCAACTTTTTTTTCTTTTTATTTTTAATACTTTAATAACGTTACATTCTTTTATTTTAATTTAAAAAAAAGTCCAATTCATCATTTAATAATTTATTTTGTTTTTTATTTACAGTTACGGAAAAGGAAGTGAAGCAATGGTAAGTTTAATCGTTAAAATATTTTATTAAAGTACTTTTTTCCCGTTTATTTATGTCGTATATTATATTATAATTAGATGAAATTAGTATTCGCGAGAAAAAATAATCTTAATTTATACCGACATCGTTCTACCCAAATTTCTACTTGAACCGGAATATGTTAAATTTAATCAATTGGGTAATAATTACAAGAGACAGTTTTACAACGTGTGATAAACATCCCGCTTTTCTTATTCTGAAAGCAAATAAAAACTTAACTAGACTTTTTATATCTGTATCTGAAATCTAGATAGATTGACGTTGTTTAAATTTTAAATAATGAAATTGTTTTATCAGACGCCCCGGTGGGCTATACATTTCCAATTTGAAATGGGAATCGATGAAAAGAAATAAATGATGAGTTTATGGCGAACTTTTTTCTTCTTCTTCTTCTAAATAGAAAAGAAAACAAATAGCCGACAGCACCGAAACATATTTACTTTAACATTTGTCATCATGTGCGGTTCTAGATTTTTGTTATTCGATGACAAATACATCGGACGCTAATGTTTACGACTGGGTGCGGCTTGCAAACACATAATTTAGAAGCCTGAAAGTAAATATCAGAATTACGTGCTTCATTATTAACAGGTCTTTAATTATTAATAGCCCAAACTGTGAAAAAGATAATAAGTTTGCGTTGAAAACTGCAATTTATTTAATTTTCAGAATTTTTAAATAATTTTTTTTTTAAAGCAAAGTCAGTTATAAATTTAGAAATTTAGTAATGCTATTTTTCCTCAAAAAAAAAGAAAGGGTTTTTTTACAATAAATATTTACAATAATCATTTCTTTAAAGCAATGTGGTATTACGTCAGCTTCTTTAGAATTTAAGCCGAACGTTGTGCAGCTGTCAGAAAATATGCGAATGTGTCGAAAATCAATAGAAAAATATGAAATTGTAGAAATGTTTAAAGGGGGGGGAGGGGAGAAAAGAAATGTGCAGTAGGGTGAAAATTAAATCGAAAAAAATGGAAAAGTATTCGATAAAAAGGGTTGGAAAAAATAGAAAAGCGTAAAGTCTGGGTTTTTACTGTATTTTTATCAGAAAACTTAACTCTCAATTGAAAAACTTTAACCATAATTCAAGTCGCATCTATTCTCATTTCTTCGCTAACCGCTAATAATTAACTTTTAAAAAGAGAGAAAGTTAAAAGTTTCTTGCAAATAGATTTGTTACACAAAAGACGCAAAGAGGGGGGCGTAATAATTTAGCTCAACAAAATGCAGGTACCGTACTCGTTTATCGATTCCTTTTGTTAGAAATCAAGAAATAAAAGTGACTACATCGGAGCCCCAGGTCGTTAATTTCCTCTCTCGTAGTAAAAACTATTCATGCACATTTATTGTTTCCCCATGGGCGCACGGGAGGAGAGAAGCGGGGGGGGGGGGGGTGTAGAGCGGAAACCGAAGAAAAGAATATTCCCGCGCGCTCTTATCGATTGCTCTTCCTACGTAACAACGTGAACTTCTTTCAAAAAAAGGATCGAGTACCGGGGTGCGGTTTGTGATCAGAACTAACCGGCAGGCAGGTATCGGTTAGCGGAACCATCGGTCTTCCGTGGAATTGGTTAGTATAATGTGAGACGGCGTCGATCGAATTGTTACGCTACAACGAATATATTAGGCGGTGCGAGGTAGACCGGACTAAGTTCAAATTTTTATTCTCCCCCCGAGCGAGATTTTCCAATCCGAAAGTTTGGACGGTTTTGAAATTGTAGTTTTGACATTATTCAC
The DNA here is from genome assembly GCA_034692225.1 of Polydesmus complanatus. Taxonomy (NCBI): domain Eukaryota; kingdom Metazoa; phylum Arthropoda; class Diplopoda; order Polydesmida; family Polydesmidae; genus Polydesmus; species Polydesmus complanatus. Next base: position 68,509 of record JAQGAZ010000037.1, read on the forward strand.
TCTGAAAATCTGAAAGAAAATTTTTTTTTTGGAAGGGCAATATTCAGATTTAATTTTTTTTTTCTTCTTCTTTTGCAATAATTAAAGTCTACATAATAAATGATAATTATGTAGGTTCAAGCACGATGGTTTCAGCTTGTTTTTAAATAGCCTCTTCCATCAATCACATCTCGACTCGCTATATTTTTCATTTTATTCTTAATTTTTTATTACTTAAGGCCTCTATACCGGATGATATAAGAATTATCTACAAAGAATATTAAATGCTTTTTTTTCTTGCTCGACTCTTTTAATCTAGAATAAAATCCATTGACTTTTATTTTCTTAAAAAAATGTTGGTTGATCCGGTCAAGTTCTCAACGCCTCATCTTTGCGCCCGCGAAACTGGGTCATACCGGATATACGTTCATATTTACTAGCATCGTCGATTTCTGTTTGTTATAAATATTATGTAGAAGTGATGACGTTATTGGAGATGCTTGGCACATACACGGTACAGTACGTGAGTGGGAGGGCGAAGCAACAAAAGCTGCGATAGATGCGATGATGCTTTATTTGCTGGCAAACTTTTTTTTTTTTGTATTTTTGAAGGAAGAAATTTGGAAAGCGTTTCGTATTTACCGAGAAGTTTGAGAAGATTTTTATCTCTTTTTGTTTTAAACTGAATTAAATGGAAGTTGGTGATCTCGGCCTGTCTATCTATCTGTCGGCTCGGAGCGAATTTTTATGACCGGGGCATTTAAAGAGCGACGTCTTGATTCCGGGGAAGATCATGAAAAAAAAAAATTGAGAATTTGAATTTCAAGTTTCATGTTTTGCATCCTACAGTATTCGCAATTTTGTTGTCGTTTTTCTTTGAATTCGAGTGGCTGAATAGATCAATGTCAATAAAATTGTTAGCGTAACTGCAGAACGAACGTCGTAACATTTTGGTTGAGTTTTAGCTTTTCAACTTTTTTTTTCTTCTTTCTACTTCATTTTCGAATCTGACGAAAAGTATGGGGGATTTTTATTTTTATTTATAGTTTTTCTTTTTTCAAATTTCCGATTTTGTTTTGGCGTTGTTATTGCTCATAATGTGTAGGCAGCGCACCGAGTGAATGAAATTTCTTTTAAAATTAGAAATTTTTAACATATACAGTGGATTTCTTAACATTTTTATAGTTTGTGGTTTTGAGTTTTAAGTTTTTTTTTTAACGTTTATAGATATTTTATTGATCAGCATAAAACTGGTTTTTTGTTTGCAACACAGCTTAAGTGAGAGATTTTATTTTGGGGGGAAAAAAACAATTTGACTGGTTCGTACTTCGAGGATTACGTTTGTAACTGCGTGATGGGCATGGGCAGGGTGTGATGCGATCATTTTGTGATGGGTTCTGACAGGTGCAAACAGATGTTACATTGCTTGTCAATAAGTTGAAGGGGAAAACATGGGCTTTATTAAAAAAAAAAAAAAACATATGAGCTACGGACTTTTGCGTCTATCTTTTCGATTTTTTTTTTTTAGTTACCAATACGTGATGCTTTGGGAAGAAGCTAGCTTATATATCTTTAATATTTAATGATATTCCGGTTCCTGTAATTTTTTATTTAAAAAATTTTAATCAAAATTGACAAAATCTTGTGGGAGTTATTGGATTTAAAGAATAATACTTAGCAAATCATATTTGTTTTTTTTAAAAAACTGTACCGGTATATGCTGTACAGTACTGTATATTTAATCTACTCTTTTCTATTGTGCTTTTTATTTGATTTGCAATAATACTGAATTTGCGCTGTTTACTTTGCTGCTAGAAATTCCAACGCGCTCGGTTATATCGTAATACATGAATACCTAAAACATGGAAAATTTTATTACTGTACTTCGAAAATGATTCTAAGGTGAATTTTCACACTTCCACTTCAATTCTCTTCACTCGTTGGTGATTACATTATTATTTTAAAGCAAATGTATTTATTCCTCCTACGGTTTTAGTTTCTTTCATCACTTTCAATTTACGAAAAGCTTTTAGATTTTCTGAAATTTAAAATGAGCATAGGTAAAAATTAAGGTAACAGCTTCCCCATGTAGAGGTTAGCCTCTTGTCGCTTTAAGTTGACTTTTTTTTAAAAAAGAAAAAAAAATGTATTACTAAAAACAAATTATTTTGAAGAAATTCAAATTTAATTTTTTTTTATTTCATTTTTTTTTTTTTTAATAAAATTTGCTTGCGGGTAGAACAACTCAACATTCTTGTATGTACAGTTTATTTATTAAAATGCCTAGAGCATATGCGGTATGTAAAAATAACGCAACTTGTAGATCTTTTCCACAAAATTTATGGTTTGTAGTGTCGAAATAATGGGTGAGCATTGGCCATCAGCCAATTCAAGACTGCATGAAAATATTAAATATGTATCGCGCACCGTATAAACACAGCAGAAAGTAGACTTACCTTTATTACATTGATTGACAGGTCTGCTAGGATAATCTTTAAATCGACCTCGTCAATCATATTCATTTAAAAACACACATCAAATAAAGCGACGATTTCAATCTTGTTCGAAAATGTTTTTTTGTTAATCGAGAGCAAAAATTAACTATGTAGATTTATAATTAACGATTTCAATATTTTGCCGGTAATTGATAATTAATAATAAAAAAAAATGTATCTAAATCTTATTTATTCATTTGAAATGTTTATCAAGGGATAAAATACAGTAGTTATATTTTTGGATGATTGCTTTATATTAATAAATTTTTATCTGAGACGTAATTGATAAATTTATGACGAGTCAAAATTGTGGAATAAATTTATCGGCGGCTTGATAAATTCAAACGAAGTTTGCCTCAATTCGTGCTGATTATTAATCTTCAGCATCTAATATTTAATGAATTCGGCGATTATATTTTATGCAAGAGATAACAGATTTTATTTTTAACAATCATGTTGACAGTCATCTATTTACTGTATGTGGTACGCTTTTTATTGTATTTAAGTAGATTTTTTTTTACATTTTTCTTTTTGTCCAAATAAATTATGGCTAAACATACTAATAATGTGTAAAAGCCCCTGTAAGTAACGCAAATTGTTGTGGCAGTTAATCTCTAGGGTAATGTGACATTATGGTAACCTCATCTAAAATTTATCTTCTGGCGACCAGAAACAATACTGTCTCGATTCGAGTGCGCCCCTTGCACTTTAAAACACGGTGACGTACGAGACGTTACTTTACGATCGGGGGAGGGGGAGAAATCTTGCGTGACCTATATGTATTATATTCATATTGCGCATAATAAATAATCAGCATCATCCTCTGCAAAAAAGTTTAAAAGTGACGTGTTAGCGACATCCAACTACAGTACCGAGCGCATAAGACGATGTGAGTTGAGGTGAAAATTGTTATTTTTGGGTTTATATTACAATTTACTATTTCGATAAATGATATTTAAGGTGTAAATTCTGTAACTTAAATTTTATTTAAAAAAATTATAATTAGCTTTTATATTGGGTTAAAATTATGTCTTCGGTACCGGTATTTTTCTAATGTAAGAGGTTTCAGATACCGGATTCACTGGAACATTTTCTCCTAATATGCTCATAAATTTTTTTTAATATAAAATAAATACGAGTGGGCCTACATGGCAAATGGAATTTTAAGTAGCATAAATATGAAAAAAATATATGATTATGTGATTTGATTTTTTCTTTTTCAATTTCAAAACTTTATTGAAAGATTTGATTTATAATCTATGGTGCTCAATATCTTTATGATGTTTCTTTTTAGAGAAACGTTATTGTAAAAAAAAAAATTAATGAGCTCTCAAATTAAATAAATAATTATCTTGTCTCCGTTGCTGATAGATTGTAAAGCGGTTGAAAATGTTGTTTCATCGATGCATTCATCTTGCGATTGAGTTTTGACAAGCAATTAGGATTGTATTGAAATTGCGAAAAGAAAAAAAATACTCGTACATATATTTTGTTATTCTCATCGTTTGGAAATTTTTCCGTAATAGAATATTTGATTTTGAATGGCAGTACACAAGATTACTGAAACGACATTTACGGAATCTCAAGAGTGTACTCGCTCCTATAGTGCGTGGGTATACGTATGAATGCATGATTTAAAGCTTGATTTCGGAAGACTTTATTCATCGGGGAAAAGAGTTGCACATACTGTACCTTGGATTAAATAAGATGGGGAAAAGATTTTTCCAACTCGGAATTCACATCGCGCTCATAAAGTCACGTTATAAAATCGCGATTTGCTTCAAACATTATTGTTGGGAGTTGAACCCCAACTGACAGAGGGGGGTGTTTTTTTTCTTCTTCTTTTTTCTCGGTAGTTTTATAAGAGTTTTATGGTATCGGCAAACAGGAGAAAAATAATATTGCACTTTCTTTTGCTAGTTTTTGTAGGCTACCCATATTTACGGTCTAAACTTTTAACTTTGTCTTGTTTTCCCCTTTAATCTATTCGAACCGATATAAACGCGGAACTGTTCTTTTTCGTATTAAGAACGTCGGAAGGTTTGGTTTCTAGCAAAATGTTTTATCTACACTTTCCGAAGTAAATATTTTACGAGCATTTAGTATGTTTGTTCAATTTAAGCAACTTAGCCGGGAGGGGACAACTGAATCTACGACATAATAGACCGGTAATTGTTCTACCAAATACATTCAGAAATTAATACATTTTTAGAGGGAAAAGAATTTTGTGAACAAAAAGTTTTGTATTTCTTGCCCGCAAGATCAATTTACTTGTTTTTCTTACATTTTCAGAATTTATTCAACATGCAGTAGTCAGTATTTCGCAATACTATGGTATAGTAAACTGAATTTTTTTTTTTTGGCATCTGAATAAAAGCGTTAAGTAATTATTAAAGTATATTTGACTATTCGTTGTTGAGCAAATATTAATTTTGAGTGTCAATTTTTTTTTTGTTGAGTTTGGCTTTGCTAGTGTTTATTTTAGGTTAGTTAAATTTTTATCATTTGCCACACACGTTTTAATTGATTTTTAAATTTTTTTGTGATTTTTGCGACGATTTTAACGCTTCCTCAGTTTATGAAGTTAAAAATTCAAATTTAATTATTTTTTTTTAAATTAAAACTTATTTTTTTAAATGATTTTTTTCAGAATTTTCTTCGCTATGTTTAAGAGCATTTAAAAAAATTTATTAATATATTTTTTTTTATTTTTACATATTCTCTTCATAAAACGTCTGTGATTAATTAAGTGTGATGCAAAATAAACTGAGGTTGTTAAAACACGGTGGATACACATAAGAATTTTAATTAAGCTGAGAAAGTTTATTTTCTTGAATTGATGCTCTGGATTTCAACAGCAGCAGTCTTAGTAATTTTTTTTTCTTTTTTTTTTCTGTGAGTAAAATCTCTTCTCTAGCATTTATTTGCGAGCTCAATTACGTGAGCTTGTAGGATGTAAGTAATTGGCTGGTAGGAATGGAGTGCATAAATAATCGGCATTTCCTAAAGTCTTGCACATGCTCATTGCCGTAGTATACTTAGATGAACGCATTTGCTAGGTCGACTGTTAAGAAACCAACGCGGCGAATTAATGTAATTAGACTTATTTTTTTTTAAAGTACTGTACTTTTCAAGACGCAAAATATTATTCCTCGCCATTTTGTTAAATACGCGCTATTTCCGATTCGAAAGATATTGACATTAATTTCCATTTGAAATTAAATTGTTGAATAATTAATGACGAGCCATTGCAATGGCATGAAATTTACATAGTTATTGCGGTTTTGAGCTTTGGTCATATTATTTTTAACTTTGACTAAAATACTGGGGAAAGAAATGTAATTTATAGCAGTAATAATTTTATAATGACATGTAAAGCTATTTAAATTAATACCAGTAAGGCGGGCGTGTTATGTTGAGAGTAAGCTATCATATTTTGTGTGGGATGACTAACTAAGAAATTCCTCAAAAATAAATTTTTAAATAGTATTTTGTTAACTTCTTTTATTATGAACGCTTTTAGAATTGTTTATCATTTCTAAACTGTTTACAACGTTTTCAACCTAGTCAATTGTAGTAATCGTTGAATCAAAAAAAATATATATATATATTATGTATAAAAATAGCAATAAAGGCTATAAAAAAAATCCCACACATGCAGTTGGAAGACTTTATTATCAAGCTGTTATACAGTACAGTATTATATTTTAGAAGGTTTAAAACGCGATGGATATAATTTGCACTGGAAGCATAGTAGCTTTCAACTTATTATAAATTATTAATTTATTGCACTACCGTATAGTTCTGCAAGTTAGCTTTTAATTAAAATTTAATGCTTATCAACACAAATTTTAATTAAAAGTGATCTTGCGGAAATGAGTGAGTTTTTGTACTCGTATTTTCTATTAGAAGTGTATTACACATAGGCTACAGTATAATATTATGACAAAAATCGGAATATAATTATACGTGTACTGTATGTCGTCCAACTCATGTTCTATCTAAGACCACAGTATTACATGTACTATTTGAAGGAAAATATTAATGAAAAAATTTTGTATGCGTAGAATTTTATTAATAAACATTATGTTAATTTCATTCTTAAGAGTGAGGAATTATTTAAATTTCTTTTGCATTTTTTTTTTTTTGATCGATTACTTTTGGAGGGCTTTTCCCTCTGGTACTCTATATAAATTCACTCGAAAGATTTGAGGTTAGGTGTGGTAAAAGAAGTTTGCAATGTAAATACGCGAGTGTGGCGCCGAGGGTGGTCGCCAAACAAGATGGAATGGCACATAAATGAAATGGAAAAAAAAAAAAAGACCAGAACTCTTTTCTGCGCATGACGTTTGGGAGTCCTTGATCATGTATTGACCTGTTTGTTTTGGGCCAACAGGGCATTTTGCGTTTTATCTTTTTGTCGCTGGAACGGAAAACAACCCTTATTCTTCCGCATGACATCCAATAAATTCAATTTCACTCTAGATTCACTTTGGCATTTTGATGAACATTTCGCTCTCAATATGCTTTAAATCAAACTAAACACTGGTTTTTTTATGTTAATGCTATATCAGTACACTAATAAAAAGAGCGAGATAAAATATGTAATTAGCTACGTTCGAAATGTATTAATATCGTAGAAAATAAATATTCATTAGGGGGGGGAAAAAAATCCTCAATTTTATTTCCTTTTTCAATTTAGATACAATAGTTATTTAAAACTTTTTGTTTAACTCATTAATGACAATCACTTTTTTTTTTATATCAATATCGGTACAGTAGTTTGCTTTTGTTTTGATAAAGTGAGTTGTACGGGTGGATTGTTTTTATTGTATGTTTTATAGAATACAGTAGGGTATTACAGTCAGCCCTGATTACAGTTATCGAATGATGAAATTAATCCTTTTTTTAATTGAGCCACTCTCATTGTTGTAGACACAAAGTAGAATTTGTGTGGTTTGCAGACTAATAGTGTCTCAGACTCATATTAGCTCGCATTTAATAGTACCATATAGTGTCATTATAAACGTCTTTGCTGTATACGTTGAAGTATAAATCGTATTTAACGTTTACCGCGATAAATGCTAGGCAACGCTTTGACGCTCTAATAACATAATAAATATACTCGTAGAGGCGTTTAGAAGAAAAAAAAAATTAATTAATTTTTGGTATTACGTTTGGTCTCGTATAGGTATATATTTTTGTTAAATTATTAATTGTGTAATTTACTGTATGTATTAACATTTAACAAAAAAAATTTTGTTAAAAGTAGAATTTCGGTATTGTTTTGTTAACAGTATGGCTTAAATAACTTTAATAAAATGACTATATGACCTTACATTTGAGTAGGCTTCAAGGGAAAGGGGCTTCAGAAAAATTGACTGCCCCTTGCCTCTCATTTCTTGTGGAATTTAGGACCTGAATGCGAATCCTTCTAATCATAATCTCACAATTTTCCTCAGTTCAGAGAAAGATGTTGCAGGTTGCGGCGTCGAACCTATTGTGTCATCTTCTACCCTTTGCAATTTTACTTAATTTATAGTTTGATCAAGTTTCACATTTAAGTTTTACTGTTTAGTTATTTTCTTTTAATTCTCCTAGGAAATAAAAATTGCATCTTTTTATCATTAATGCAGCAGATTAAATTGGTGCGTAGCAAATTTGACTAATTGGTGTCATATTTATTATCCGAAATTCTAACGAAGCTTGAAAATAATGCGAGTAGAAATTTCATTTCACGTGATTGAATAGCGTTCGCCCTTTTTTCTCTTGATTACAAGGTTGTGATTGGAAGAGCCGCCCCTACCATCCCCCTTCCTATAACAAACACCCTTCATCCCCTTACGTAATGAACGTGGTTTTCGTTTTGATGTAATGCCTTGTTATTCAGTTGCTGTGCTCACTTGTTTGTGTCGTCGCTTCTACATTTCGGGAAATTTATTAACGTTTAGCAACGTTTTCAAAAAAAAAAATCTAATTGACGTAAAGAAATTTTACGCCGGGTGAATTTATTGCCTGCCAATAACAAAAAAAAGTTATGAAATGCTTTTTTTTTTTAATATAATTATTTCTATGTTTATTATCTCTAGCTTTTTTTTTTTTTTTTTGCAATAGATTGTACTAACTAATCGACTAATATTAATTTTAAATTAAAGAACTGATTTTTAATGTTTGAACGTATTTTTATTATCGTTATTGTATCAACATTTTAATTAATAAAATGTTGATGCAATATTTCAACTGTTAATAATACGAACACCGGATGCTAAATTTATGTTAGCATCTAGCCAATTTAACTTTTTATTATAATATTATTATGAAAGCATCAAATCAAATTATATTGAAAGTCACGGTTATAATAAACGGCTACACACCTACCGTACGTATAAACGGGATACATTTAATATAATTTAATCATTTCAAGGAAGGACCTGTACTATTAATTTGATGAAATTGGTTGCTTTAGTTAAAAAAGAAAGGGAAATGAGATTGGAGAAGAGTTAAATTTTAATTTGAACTTTGCTACAATAATATAATCAGGTTTATCTATGTTTGTTTTTGATTTACGGTGTTATTTTGAGTGTTATTTGAGCTTAAAATATATTATTTTTATGAAGCGTTTACTAAATTATTGTAACAAGATACGAAATTGCGGCTTTTATTTACTTATATACGAGTACAGTACTCGTATTATGTTGTGTTTTTTTTGTGATATTCTCGGAGTATATAATAATAATTATACGGCGAGTGCACTGGTATCCGGTAAATGTTCTTGCAGTTTGTTAAATCAGAGAAGAAAATGTGTGGTCATTAATGGGATTAATAGGATTAAGCTACGTATATATACTCAATGCATGACACAATAGAAAACATCCCGGTTGTCATCTACTCTACTTTTGTTATTTCTAGTTTTGGGAGAAGTGCTTATACATTTTGTACTTTTGTAATGGAGAAGCTTGCTAATCATTCTTACTTATGAAACGGTTGCTAGGGAAGTGGTAGCTTTTTTTAATGTATTTACTACACGCATCCAAAACTTTGTTTTGCGGGGATTTATCTAAGTGCAATAATTGTTTGCGTTCTATTACGGTAGAGAAAGAAGTATACGCCGCGGGAACTGTTTTTAAAGCTATTCTTTAGTTATTGAAAAGAAATTGCTTTTAATTTTTTCTTGAAAGGAATAAATAACATTGCGGAATTTTACGCTGCAGCCGGAGCTGATAAAACTGAATAGGCCTAAATGTGCGTGATAAAAAAGCGAGATGACGAGCAAAATGAAGACAGTAGCCTATTAAAAGCACTAATTTTTTTTATTTTATTGCGAATTTTTTTTTTTTTTATTATTTTTTTAAAAAGTTTATCATAAATATACGAGTCTTTTTGATTACGGCGCATATAATTCGGAGCCGTGGATTATTGAAATATTTTGAACGACGTGTTTGAGATAACGCCAGCTCACATTTTCGTGGTTTTATTTCCGAATTAATTCGCGATCCATTAATACGTGATATTTCTTAATGAGATCGACTAATTTCGACAGAGTGTCTGTACACGCACATTATCTGACATTGAAGCTTTCTAATTAGCCGTCATAAACATTTTTATTAGCTCATCATACTGCGCGTCTTAGATATCCAATCGTAAATAGCTAAGTTGTTATGTGGGTAGAAAAAAGTCGTATAAAATAGGCGACAGGAAATATCAAGTCCTGAGTTATTTCGTTGAAGGTGAGACAGACACCTGTATATTATATACAGTATTAAAAAAAAAAAAGAAATTCAACGAGCTAGTGACTAACATTTTATTAATTCGAGCTCGGAAAAATTAGTCTTGCGAGGATTTGTTGATTGACACGCCACCGCTGTTATTTGTGTACATAAACCCGGTAATTGCATTCGTTGAAAATATACAAATAAGGAAAAGTGTAATTAAAGTAGCAGTCTTTCGCAACGTACAATTTTTATCTAATTATTTTAATAAGTTGACGGTGAATTTAGCCCGTCAAAATGTTTGAATACGAAGGGCGGGGGAGATCGATAAATGCTTGAAATTTTTTTTACCGTAAATGCTAATTTTGAGAATAAATTTGTTCCAAATCCTCTAATTGCACCTCGATTTATTTATTATCTAAAAGCAAAAATCAAAATTTTTATAACAATATGATGAAATTTTTTGGAATCAAACTTCATTTTCAGCACAATGGATTTTACCGAACTGAGTTTTCTGACATTTTAATTATAATTTTACGAGTGTAAAAAGAAATAAGGTTTTTTGAAAAACTATACAATCTTTTTTGATATCGTATAATATATGAAATTTATATTTATGAGGGGGTAATGGCCGTAATGCAAAAAGTTTTCTAAATTCCGAAACGTCTGACAGTCAACTTTTTTCGTTGTGTACAGTAGGCTACTTGACAACGTACGATACGCGCGTTGAAAGAAGACACAGTTTAGGGAAATCCCTTCGCTGCTCTTACTTGCAAAATGAAGAGATTTTTGTGTGTGTGAAAATTACCACGAATTTCTATCTTCAAATTAAGAGACTTTCAGCGCAAAAGTTGACTCTATTGTGTTTTCCTGGGAGAGATGCACTTTCGCCATCGCTCTTTACCAGTATTATATATACGCAGTACACTTCGTTGGATGATAATAATCCAGAGTTTGGGTGAATAGAAAAATAAACGTATCGAGCAAAGTAAAGTGTCAACGATGAAAAATAACGACGACTTATTTGAAGTAGGTAAGACGAGTGGGGGCTAATGGAATCTCAAACAAAATGAATGCGTTGCGGGTACTACGGCATGTATACACGCACTTGTAAAAATGTTTCGAGGCAAATTCCGACTTGTATTTCATACCAAACACCAGATTCCGATAAACCGGGGAAATGGAAATCGGAAGGACAAAGTGAGATGCAGTGTGTGAAATTATTTGCGTTCGACTGACGTAATGCGCGCAAATCCGAGTGTGCATGATAATAACTAATAAAAAGTGCGAACGACGTTATTTTTGTCCTCGACGCTAATGTTCAAGTTGATAGCAACGCGCTGAATCAGCGCCCGAATGAAATTTTTGAATTCATTGCGCATTATTCACATTTGACTACGCATATTTCTGCGCTTAATAATCGTATAATAATAATGGAATAACAAATAAAATGCGTAAAGTTAAAATTGCTATCTCAAAGTTGGCAAATAGGTTTTTTTTTCTTTTTTTTTTCCCCTTTCAAATTATTATATTGTAGTTGGTTAATTTTTATTACAGTATTTTTGATGAATAAAATTTATATCACTTGGGTTACTGTTAAATTGTTATGTGCACTGAAAATAAGCTTATTATCACATAAGAAATGTTTTCTACTACCGGTATTTCATTTTGTAAAATAATAATAATAATAATCGTCTAAATTTATTATTTAAAAATGGTCGGAATTAAATTAGTCTTTTGCCTCACTTTTATGGACCGAGGTATATATATTACGGTAAATATAATTTTTTTAGTATGCAGCTGGGCCTATATAAATTAGGTTTATTCATAATATTATTTTACTGGCTCTTTGTATGCTGAATAAATTATTTTATGAGTCTTAATACTACGCAAAGTTTATTTTTTTTTTATTACGTAAATTAATTTGGCAATAATTAGCGATCTGTGCTGAATGGAATTTTTGGATTGGCGAACTTTTAGAAAGTGGCAGGCGATAAAATCAAAAGACGGGCGTTTTAGGAGCAGCTAACATGATCTCTAGTTCACCGTCAAGCACCATCGACATAATTAACTTGGCAAAAATGCTGCGTTGTGAAAACATTTTGCGTGGCAAAAATCGCCGGAATAAGAGTTGAAGCGGGTGATTGAGTCTTCTGATGTTGGTCATGACGACGCGCGTCTTGCGTCCAATTGATTGCCCGCGCATGAGAAACACAGACCGTTTTTTTTTTGGTACTGTATATCACGTTGTAGTTGCGCGCGCAACAAGACGCTGCTAAATAAAATGTGGGTGCAAGTAGAAGCCCCTATAAAACCGTTATCCAAATCATCTGTTGCGTCATTTTTTGAAGTGTTTGGGTATGACCGAGTTGGCATCATTGCCACGCTCAAGTAAATGCACGCGCTTCCAGACTTTCGCAACCATTACAGGAATTACAATTATTATTCCGTTTATTAAAATCGCTGTGAAAGCAAAATATAGTTTTATAAATTACAGTAAAGCTAATAATGCCTGGTTAATGTTGCAGCGGTTAGTTAAAATATTTAATTAAAAGATGTGATTTTCAATATGTACGTGCATATTGTTTGGCATAGAGTAGCAGAATTGTTTTTTAAGGACTTTAATTGCCGCCATTTGGGATTTGATCAAAAGTCAGCGGTTAGAGAGACATTTTACGCGGTTTACTATTTCCCATTCATTCCCAATGTTGTGACCTAGAAAGTAGACTAGACGATTTATCAGGGATTTGTATCTACACATTGGGTAAGGGTCATACATTTAAATATTTTTGCTGATGAGATGTACCCTTTTTACACTTGGGATTTTGCTTTTGCTTTTTAATTACGCATTTACGTAAAATAATCGTAAATACATACTGAATTATAATATTTTGCTTGAATATACGTGCAGGGATATTGGTAGAGCTTAAACGAACAACATTTATATTATGCAAAATTACCATAAACGAAAATAATTTACGGAATGTAAACAATAAAATCAAACGACGTTGTTTGAGCAAATTGCTATAGTCGATAAATGTAATCAGTTTTCGAATTATTTTTTTATATATATATAAAATCACTATCATCAAATCACTTTTTAAATTCTCAAAAATACCCGGTTCAGGATACAAGTTGGAGGATCTTCTATTTGAGTTTTTCTGCGATAATTGACGGATCAGTTGATCGATATTCGATTGTGATTTATAACGTGTCAATGTTAAATTATATACCGTATATATTTTTTTTAAGCCGGCCGCAATTTAAGTGCTTAATTATTATAGCCGTTGTCTGTTTCTCTGTTCATTCGCAATTTTTTAAAAACAATTTCCGCCATTTTTAATGTGAAACAGTGCGGCGTCATCATTTAATCTTATAGACGCGACCCCTTCCATATAATATTAACTTAACCTCGAAACTCTCTTTTCGTGTTCAAAAAATTTCAACATTTCGATGAAAATCGCTTTTGCGTTTTAAGTCGTTGGCGTACGACGAAGACATGTGGCTTGATCAATCATGATTCAAAATCGATTTCCGAGAAAAATAAGCTGATAATGTTCGCGATCTCAGCTGAGGCAATTTAACGCCTTTTTACTTTCGACTTGAAAAGCTAGGGGAAAGGCATTTCCGTACCGTACCTAGAAAGAATGTAGCCGGGGTTTACACCGGGGAAAAGGGCGTCTCAATGCCATCGAATTCGTTAAATTTAATAAACGAGCTGAACTTTTGCTTTCGTATCAAATTGGAAGGAACATCTCGCTATGATAACGTAAGAAATATGGATTGAAGACCCTATATTGAGGGATCTGTTATAGTTGGGAGCTTAAATTACTGTGACCAACTTTTCGTTTTAGAACTTCTTGGTAAGCGGACATTAGCATTAAGCACTGGTATTATAAAAGTGCGGTGTTTTGTTAGATTTTCCAATTTCATTAATTTTTTTTTATAGGAAAAACAAAATTGGCAAATTTTTATTTTAATCTAATTTTTTTATTTCTATATTTAATTTAGTTGCTATTAACTTCTTTTTTTTATCGCAACTCCGCTTTTGCATTTTACAATGTGGCAAGTAAACTTGCTGATTGGAATGCTTATTGATTTTTTGCAAAAGTAAAAAATATGGAGAATCAACAAAAATAGATTTTTTTTATTTTTGCAAGAATATAAAATGTTACTTTCAGCCCTCTTCGTTAACGCTATTGACGTCATTTTGCCTTGGAATTGATTTATAATATTAGAGAGGCGTCAAAAGGGTTAAGGAAGAAAGATTTTCGTTGAGATTTTTGTTATTTCAAAAAAAAAAAAAAAAACTCATTTAAGGAAAGTAGTTTTACCTTTTTTTTATTCTTTTTTTTTTTTGGTTGCATTTAACTTTAATAATGATTATGGTAGTTTGTTACAATACGCTTATACTATATCCCGGTACATAAATTTATTATAATCATAATTTAGTTAGTTTGAAACTGAATGGGCTGTAATCATTATAATTTTTAAAAAAAAATTAAATTAGAAGTTCTATATTTAGGTGCTCAGGGAGTATTTTTAGAGACACGTTTATTTTCTGTTTGTCCGGATATATTGCAAAAATTCTTATTGAAAAAAACTTTAAAAATTTAATTGTTTTCAACTTTCTTTTTAAATAAAATTTCAGCTGCTTTAAATCAAGGAGTTTTAAACTTGTAATTGAAATTTGATGTATTAATTTAAATTACGAGCATTGTATTGATTTTATGTGCTCTATAATTGAACTCTTTCCCTCTATAATTATTATCAACTACTGTAACTGCATCATTTGGATTTTTTTAAGTTAGAATGAAGAAGAGATAATTGAAAGTAATGCTGAATAGACACGCAAGCAACTAGAACGTTAATATAGTTGATTCTAGATGAAGCATTTCGTTAATTCGATAACTAATCACGATTATTTAATTTCCCAAACGCAGACTCCGGTGTTACAATAGATATTTTATATCAATTGAATTTTTTTTTTATCTACCATCTTTATCCATAAAATTTCTTGGCTAACCAAAGTCGCATAAGTCCGACGGAGAACCTAATCTTAGTTTCGTATCGCTTCAGTCGTAAAACTCAATTTGAAAAGATGGGAGATTACCATATTAGGTGGAAGCTGGAGATTTTATTTTCAGAATTATTATACGACTTCGCGCCTGCGCCTCACTAACTTGATTGCTAACCATTTGAATACAAAGACGAATCGTCGTCTTCAAAAACTTTTTGCAACAATTTTTTTTTTTTAAAATAACACTTGCGCAATTCGTTTTTACAGGGCCGGATTTACACTTTATGAACTATTCAACAACTCCAGAACAGCATCACTGTGATTATTTTCGGCAGGAAATTTTTATTACTCGGTAATAATAATTCTTAAACCTAATTAGCTTGGAAAATACAAATTTGCGCAATTATTTTGGAGAAAAGTATCGATTACAGTTCGAAAAATTGAAGTTTTACTGTTCTTATTTTAATTGCATTTTTACACCGATTTTTTCACCGACTATTAACATGGAAAAACTGGACGCAAAAAGTCTTCTTCGTGAAACGCAGATTGAAATATATGCAGATTTAATTATTTTCTTCATCATTTAATATTTTATTACACGCAACTGTAGTTTAATAATTTGCATATTTTGAGAAATTGCGACACACATTTCGAAATTATTGTACGTTAAGAAGAGAGAAGATGCTGTACATGTACCGTATTTGTTTTAAACTTCACTGAGGATGACGGCAGTCTAATGCATAATGCTATCTAATTGAGCTTTGGGGAAATATAGTCACGCAAACTTACTTAATTTTGTTTAGGCGGAGATAATGCGTGTATAAATTAATTTAGGAAATTTAATCTTGAGATTGAGAAAAAGGTACTGGTATGATACTTTGAATAGACTTTCTGTCGACAGGATAATATCTACTGTAGCTGCATGAAAGCTCCAAGTTTACACTTTACACATGATATATGGGGCGGGCTTTTTATCGTAGAGAGGAAAGAAATCGTTTAGATATGCATTTCGTTTGTTTAATAATAGTAGTATAATAACAACAACGGAGCTGCGCGACAGAAACAATAACAACGGCGGTTTATTTTTAATTTCAACACTCGAAAAGTTTCACGCGCGCATATACTGTAGATAGTGCGCAAGCAGTCGAGATTTTTGTATTTCTATATCTTCCTGCTACATAAATCTTAGTTTGCGCGGTAACTAATTTTATTTCGTCGCGGCGGAATGAAACGTATGATGTAATGAGACTTGAGTGGAGAGCGAGAGAAAGTAAAAAAAAAAGTTGGCGTATCTCGATCAAACCCTCCGGCTTTTAGTCAACTTTAATACAAATTTTATTTATTTTCAACTGCCTAACTTTTATTAGATTATTTTCTATATACGGGCACGATTTTCTTGAATTTTCCCTTCTCAGTCTCTCTCTCCTGTTCTTTAATAGAGGATGAATTTTGCTTAGTGTTTTTCCACAAGATCGTTTTTGTAATGAAATTCAAAATGGCGGTTTGACAATGTTTATATCGATCGGGATATGTGTACGAGCGCTGGGTGCGCGCACGTTTCGCGTTACCGCTTTTTCATCTCCAAAACTAGCGTAGTTAGATGTGGAACGGTAAGTTAGCGCGTCGGGAACAAGTTGATGGCATCATGGGGGTTAGGGTTTAAGGTACTCCGACGGGTACCGCGCTTTTTCGAGACTGCTAATACGGCGCGATACTTTGTTATATAGTTGCGTTTATAGACTTGACGTGACGTTCTTCTACTTAAAAAACGTTCGAAAGTTGAAAATAATAGTCGGCGGATGTGTAATTTTTTTTTTTTTTTTTCTGATTCATTTCCATTTCAATGCGTCGTTTCCTATCTGCTGTAAAAGATTCCAGTTATACCCGTGTTTTTTTTTTATTTATTTAAAAGGTCGGGAGAGAGAGAGAGAGCGCGAATTTTTTTTTAACGTTTTGAAAGATGTTTGTTTTCAATTTGTTTTCTCGATATAATGTATCGTTTTGAAATTACGAAAACACGGCTTGTTTGCCGTACATAACCTATTGGGTTTTATAAATATTTGGATGTACACGTAGTTGCTAGTTTGATGATCGATTTCTATTGGGATACGTTGCGACGTTATTTTTGACGAGCTTATGGGGGGGGGGATACCTGGGTTGAAATTGAACAAGTTTGCGCATCGTCGGTTACCAGGCTACCATCATTCTCAATGTCGCACACATAATCCGGCGATATAATTCAATTTATAAAAATTAAAGAGCATTGCATGCCGCTATCAGACTATAAATAAAAATGACCTATTACTTTTAAATGTTATTGCTTCGGGTCGCATTTGAATTTGAATGCGAACTTTCAAAATGAACGAAAATACTAAATTAAAATTCGATTTTTAGTAAAAACGAAAATAAAACTGATTTTAATATTTTTTTTCTTTCTTTTTTCTTATAGGTACAAAGGTTTTTTAAAAGATTGTCCTGATGGATTACTCACGGAGCAGGTACATAACAGTTATTTATTACTTTTTGATAATAATTTTTTTTTTAAATTTATTTCCAAATTTAAAGTTAATGTTACTCATTTTTTTTTAAAAAATTAAAAATGATATTTAAAAGGGCGGATTATTTTGATGAGTTGTACTTTGTTTTGTACCGGTCATTATCGCATTGTATGGTCTTCTAAAGACCAGCTTTGAAAATGGAAATGGTTAGATTATATTCTGTTAACGTTTTAAAATGGTGATTGCACGAGACGTTAAGTAGAATTAAGATTGTTCTTATTTTTTCTTTTTTTTTTTTAATTAATAAAAACGAGCATTTTATTTTGTTGTTCTTAATATACCGAGAACGTAATTATATGGCTAGTGGCGCTTATGGCTCAGCTGCTCTCCCGCCGTGATTGTTTAAAGAGGCAAAATGCGTTAGTTTGCAAACGATGAAGCTGTGTGTAGCATTACAACGGAAGCGCATTTTCCACAACGCTCTTTAGTGCTTAAGTTCATCCGGAAATTAGACTACATTAAGTCCATCTATTGCGCCATTTAAGGTTTAACAGTTGATTTCACTTGGCGGGGTTCTTAGCAAGTTTAGCTACGGTAATCTTATTTTCAAACGAGTTAAAAAAAAAAAAGAGACTATTTTATTCGTGGAACACAATGTGTTTACATGTAATTTTTTTAATTAACATTAATTTTTTATAGACCTTCTTTAAAGCTCAGTTTATTTGAGTTGATTTGCTATTGTACGCTTACTGGTTTAATTTGCATTTAGCATTGGGAAATTCATACATTTACTTCTCGTAAATTTAGTTGCAATAATGTTTTTAAGTAAATATTGGAAATTTTAAAGAGGTAAAAAAGTTTTTGTACTACGTATCTAGCAAATTTTTATTAGTTTTTAATTTAATGTATTTCATTGCAAAACGCATTATTTTTTAAATTAAATATTTTTTGACATTTTTTAAGAGTAGCTGTTTATTTTGAAGTTTAACTAGAAAATTTGGTTAATCCAAATTTTAATTGCACTGTACATGTATTGATAATTTATTTTTAAATTTATTAGGGAAAAAAACGAGTTTTTGAGTTAAAGATTTTTGTTATTTTTATTTTTTTCTTCTTTTTCTCATAAATTAAAATTAATGTTCTGACAGGCTGTGGCAATTATATTACAGAATAGACAACAGTATAGTACATAATTATACATTACACGAGTTTGTGGGTATATTGCGGTGAAGTGGTTTTTGAGGGGGTCGATTTAAGATGATGTAGCTTTCTTGATTTTTTTTTATTATTATATTTCTAAAAGTAAAAAAAAGCTTGATTCCATTCACATTTTTTATACCGAAATTTAGCCATTAAGTTTTTGAAGATAAGGTTTGACGTTTTATCAAAAATTGTATAAAACGGGTGACTGCGGTAAACCGTGATTGATCGATTTTTGAATGCGAAATGAAGTTAACTCTCTACTGAAACGTGTTACTATATTTATGCGTTTGCTGTTGCTTATTCAGATTTGCATGCCCTATATTAAACTTTGGGGTGGAAGTATTGCCCGGGATTTAATTTCTAATTTTACACCTTTTTGTGTGCCTATTTATTCATCCTCCCCCTTCCCCTATAATAATAATAAAGTCGGATTTTTTTAAAACATATTTGTTTATGTTTCCGCTTATTTTTCAGGGATTTATCAAGATTTATAAACAGTTTTTCCCACAAGGTGATCCTACAAAATTTGCATCGCTGGTGTTTCGAGTTTTCGACGAGAATCGGGTAAGTAATGTAACAAAAAATGTGTGAACATACAAAATATATATGTTTTATTTTTTCTTCTTCTTTCTTTTACATATATTTTTTTTTTTTGTTTTTCGTTTACAAACATTAGTGTTGAAATAAGACGTTTTATCCAATCATCGCTTTTCTTCGTCTTTTCACACACTTTTTTATTTTATTTGTAGATTTTATGGAGTTTTTTTTAGGCAGGGTTCTTGATCCATTTTTTATGCCGACATTTGAAAAACATTTGTGCATGGTGTAAGGAGAGGGGGGGGGGTCTTTCGAATTGAAGAACTGTAGAAAGCGCGTGTTGACGAGAAAAAGCGATAGATGTCGGCGGTTTTTTTTTTTTTTGGTGCATGTCTTTCTCATCTGTCATAGGGTAGGGATGGTTTTTATTGATTAGTAAACGATCGATTCTCAAACGTTTGTTTGTGTTCTTTTCTGTCGTCACTATCAAAAAAAAAAAAATAGGCATTCAAATGTCTCGCCTTCTTGTTACGACTCGAGTCTTTTAATTAACTACTCGATTTCAAATCAAATGATTTAGAAAGCGATTATTGAGGTGGTAATTGAGGCTCGCATTGACTGTTTTTGGGAGTTATCTTTGAAACGTCATGTTAAGCAAATTGCAAAAGGAAAATAAAAATAAGCACAGTTTTTGTATAGTTTTACAATACGCGTATCAAAAATTGAGGCGAATATATTTACAGACGTTGATAGTAGCAACCTTTAAAAATTAAACGCATTTTTGATCGCGATTTTGTATAGCGAAGGTTATGGGGAATTTTGTTTATTCTACGCCACTGAAAGTTTGTTTAGAGAAAGGCACAAAATTGAATATATAAAAAAAAAATTCAATAAAATAAACATGTTTATAATTCCACTTTTTTTTATTATGAAATAACTTTTGAACAACATTTTTTCTTTTAAAATTTTTTATTTTTTAAAAATGATGGCTGCATCAATATTATCGTACTAGGAATATTATTTTGACAAACATAAAAATAGTATGCTGAAATTAATTTTAACGGGAATACCAAATTTTATACATTTTTTAGTCGGAAATTTCTAACGCAGTGTTTTTACTGAGAATTTTACACTACAAAAAATTTGTTTTGCAATCTACACAATTTTTAATTTACGGATTGTTTACGGTACAGTATTAGGGAAAAACATTTTTCGCTTAACATTTAAAATTGATAAATTTTAAGTTTTTAATGAACAATATTAAAAATAACATGTTTTAAAAACGAGATTTTATAAAAGTTAAATTTTTTATGTAATTATTATTTTTTTTTTTTAAATTGACATGTTGGCAAATAAACAACTAAAATTATGCATTTGTGTTTCGTGAGTTAACGTAATAAACACATTTAATTTGTATTGCACAACATTAAACATGTTATGACGTAAAACGATACTAGTTGCATTTTTTTAATTGTCAAGAAAAAAATGAAAAAATAACTTAGCATGACTATAATGAGCATGCAAACGAATAAACTTGATTAATGCGGACAATTAATACGTTCGCACTCTTAAAAATTAATTTTGGCTAATTGGATTAATTTATTCTCTCTCTCTCTCTCTCTCTCTCTCTCTCTTTCTTTTTTTTTTTTTTTTTGAATTTAATTTAATTTTACGAATGAATATTTTTATAATTTCGTTTGGAAACGTTGGTTGCACTCGCGAATTGATATTATTTAATGGCACGCACACCTCCATCCCTTATTTCGCGTCTTTCTCTCTCTAAATCGGGCAGTTATAGCTTTTATTTTCGTATCAGATTAGGTGACACCAAACATCTGCCTCACTTTTTAATCTGTTGCAGTTATTGTTGCAAACGAAACATTAGATTAATTAATTTTTGCAGCGTGTAATCTTCGTCACACGCAATTAGCCGAATGAAACATTCCTTAAAAGGAACTTCGTAACGCGTTTCTTTTCTTTACTTTTTCTTTTTTATTATTACTTTTACTTCGGTTACGCTTCTATTGTCGTTTATAGTATCTATTCTCGAGTTAAAATAGGGAATGTTTATCTTTAATGCAGAAAGTGAAGCCGAAAATAAATGACAAGAGAATAATGCGTAGGGCTTGCATATACATATATTTTTTATTACGACGGGGGAAAAAAATCTTCAGTCTCGGAATAAGCATTTTTCTTCGATTGAATTAAAAGTTTGAGGCTGATGCTATGTTATGTCAGTCATTAAATATTAATCGTTAACTTTCATTTTCTTTTTGTCATTTACTATTCAACGTTATCAGAAAGATTCAATACGTGACATTCGTCGTTGTTTTATGATTTTTTTTTTTAATATTATACTTTATTTTTTTTATTTATTTATTTTTTTTTTTCATCATTCTGCATTTGTTAACGATGTTATTTTTTTTATGCCGTTTCAAACTTCTTTTTATATTACCATTTTTTTTTTAAATGTATGCATTTTTATGGCGAATATGTTCTAATAGTTCTGTTTACTTGTTTGAAAATTAGGACGGAGCGATCGAATTTGAAGAATTTATAAGGGCTCTATCTATCACCTCTAGGGGAAATTTAGATGAGAAATTAGCATGTAAGTATATTATTACCGTGGTGTTTCACGCAACTCCAACCTATACAATCATGTGTACTAGCATATTTTAATCAGAATTAAAATTGGGAGATTTTTTTTTTTACGCTCATTAAATTTTATGGTTGAAAATTAGCTAGTAGAGTTGAATTTTATGCTTTTAAAAAGTTTTTATTATTATTATTAAACTGTATATTTATATATAAAAAAAATATGCATGTATTACGGGCGAGACATTATACCGTTTCACTGCGGAAAGTGACGTAACTCCCGCACTCGCTAAGATCTCTGCAAATTTTTGCATCACGGTGTTCTTTCTAAACGTTTTTCTATGTTACCAAGGAGAGAATAGGAAGTAGTTGCCATGGTAACAGCTTACATCATCAAAATATCGCTTCCAGAGCTACAGTGGAGTAGACTTAAAATGTCTGCGCTATTGGTAACCAACCAATACAATGAATCAATGTGTATACCCGGCACGGATGATGTTGCATCCGCAATCGGATTCTCCAGCTTAGATATTCCGTGTCATTATTGTCAAACTTGTATAAATGTACGAGTTTGATTTTTTTTTTAGAAAACTTATATTTTTTTTTAAAAAAAAAAACGCATTAAAAGTTTAGCGAAAGTTAAATATTTTGCCAGCAGTTTATTTTTATTTGGCAAAATTATGATTATTAAAATGATTTTACAAATAAAACAGAGCAGTTAGCTTTTTATTGAATACTTATTATTTTGCACAAAGAATGTTTATTCAAGGAGGAGGTTTATACACACGCCTAACCTCAAACTGTTGTTATAACAACTGCAATAACAACGGCGTTTATTGATTAAAATTAATGGATTCAAATCTCATAATTGCTCAGATGTTGCACACAGTTGAACGAGAGATGCGTTTCTTTAATAGTAGAAGTTGTTGTTAACACAGTTTATGGCTAATTATGCGGTATACAGAATCTAGGCTCACAATTTTCTTATTCTCCTTGACTTTGTATTTAGCATCTTCAATTGGAGTATTGTACGGTTAAAAAATTAATTGATTCAGTAATTGATTAGAGAGTTCTAAACGGTTGAAAGCAATAATAGATTTTTTTAAATGTCATTTTATAGTTGCTGGGTGCATTTACAGTAAGTACAGTACTGTATACTGAACTGTATTCGTATAAAATTGATTGGTCAACTAAATACAATTGATTTTTTTTAACAGTTAATAGTTGTGTTTGCAGTTTAATAATAATAAAAAGCAAATACTGTATAATTATACCGGTAAAATTGCATAAAATCAATAGTAGTGCATTACATTTTTTTGTATAGAAATAAATTATTGTTTATAAAATACATAAATATTTAAATGGGGGTTTTTTAAAATAAATATTATATGGTATTATAAGCATTATTTGATCATTAAAAAAATATTATATGGCGTGATTTTCAGAGAATAATAACGGTAGATTATTTGAAGCAAACAAACCATAACTTTGATTTATGCGGTATTGGTATTTGTAAATAATAAAGTTTGAAATATAGTTTTCAAGTTTTATATTATTCAGTTTGGACTTCCGTCCGAGTGAGCTTGACAGATACATATTACACTAGATACATTTTCTCGTTCAAATCTCTGAAGAGAAATCTTCTAATCTTTCATTTTTCAAATGCTCAACGCATTCCTTTGAATTTTTTTGCAGTGGTCAAGTTTATTTTTCAAATGCCGTCCGTAGCTTAAATATACAAAAAAAATTTTGGTGGTTTTTTGGGGAAAATGTTTTTGATAATCAATAAAAACTTATGTATTTGACCGATTAGACCCGGCTTGGTTTATGGTTATTTTGAATTAATTTTTTTTTTTTGGTCCGATACTAAATTTTTTCTGACGTTTTTCTTATAATGCGTATCTGTATTTTCATTTGTGGCGGGTGATTGATAGTGAGATGACTGAAAGTTGGGAGATTCAAAGAGTTTTCAGACATGTTGTTTATCTTGAAAATATTTTTTTTTTTTCCTAGGGGCGTTCCGTCTATACGACGTCGATAACGACGGTTTCATTACGAAAGAAGAGATGTATAATATAGTCGATGCAATCTATCAGATGGTGGTACGTTAACACGTTTAATATATTTGTGATGAAACTTGATTCTGATTCTTAAGTCTTGCCAATCATCGAGTGTGATGGATCGTACTCGAATTGCACTTTTATTTCATTAATATTTTTTTTTCTTTTCATATTTGTTCACGTTTCTAGGGAAGTAAACCTAATCCTCAAGATGATGATAATACACCGCAAAAGCGGGTGGAGAGGATTTTTAGTCAAATGGACACGGTAAAACATTTTAACTCTGTATATTGAAATTTGAGGTGCATTAAAATTATGCAAGTTTTAAAGTTTGATAAAATTAGAGATAAAAAAGGAAAGCTTGCTTTTTATAAATAACTTTGTTTATAATGTATTTGTCTATAAATTAACTTATGTTTTTATACTTTTGTTTTATAAATAGAATAATGATCAGCGGCTAAGTCTTGACGAATTTAAAGAAGGTTCAAAACAAGATCCTAAAATCGTACAAGCACTTTCTCTTTATACTTCGTAACTCGAATTAAAATTACAAATTCTGATTTTGTCCTTCGAAGCCTCAGGTACTTTTGAAATTTTGTAAAATTTATTTTTATTATTGAAAAAATTATTGCCTAAAAGTTGAAAAATATTAATTTCAAATAATATTTTTTGTTATTCTAGAGTTCACTGAGTCTTATGCAATCGGGGGACTTGTAGTCTTTTTCAAAATGTCCTTCAATTTATTTAATTTTTAAAAAAAAAGGAGTTCTTTGGTGATTCGTCATTTTAACCCTTTGATGAATTGATTTTGTTGGTCTGGAACAGATCGTGTGAAAGAACGCAATATAATGGTGTACATAACTTAAAGTAACGATTTAATCATTCAACATCATCATGTACTAATTAATTCACAATTTCTTTATTGATTTGTTGATTCACTAGTCTTGTATACTTTGAAATGAACCGTTTAAAAATAATGCTTTTTTTTTTTTTGACATTTAAAAATCAGTGAAGTAAAAATTAAAGACGAAATTATAAAAGTTCATTTTCTCTTAGAAAAAAAAATATATATATAACAAAGTGTGTTTATAACGTTATTTGAACTATGTCAAAATGTATAAAGCAGTTCTTATAGGGGGGGAAGAAAAAAAAAGTAGCTGTTACATAATAGACATGTTATATTGCTTGAAATAATATTTGCGTCTCTTGCCAATTCAGATTTGCACTCTGCTGGTCTTTACTTAACATATTTATCTGTGTTCTGGTTGCCAGAAAGCAATTGCGTTTATCGCTGCTTTTAAGTATATTATGTCATTCCAATACGAGAAGATATGCGAATGATCTATGTCGATTCTTCAAAATGCTCAGTAGACAGATAACACATCTGATATGTCTGTAAAACATAGCTATAGAATGCATTTAGGCTTGACATAATTAAATTAATTTTAAAAAGCAACAGATTCACTTTATAATTTAATACTTAACGCTAATTTAGACTTATATTTTTATTAATTTTTGCAATTTTTTTTTTTAAATTTGAAATTAAATCGACATCATAAAAATCTTCAATTGAATGTGATCACTTGAGTTTTAAAATTTTAATTCTACTAAATTGTAAAAATGGCCTTTTTTTTAATTATAAGCGATGATAACGACGTCAGTGATGTTGGTTATTAATAAGATGACACGTAGTTGTTGCTTCTTCACAAAAGCAACCAGCAATTTTCTTAATACAATAATAATTATTAAAAAAAAATTAACTTGAGAAATTTTTTTTTTTTTTTAATAATTTAAATTTTTGAGTGTTTTAAATGTTTTATTTCTGTTGCAGTCAAACAACGCGGGAATTTGATTCCATTTTAACAAGTTTAGAACAAAATAAATGTTTGTTATAGTTTGACTATGTGTAGCACACAATACAATACTCTCTCACTTTTAGAATTCTAGTCTCTTTAGATTCACACCATGTAAATACTCGTCGTTATAAATTGCGCATTCCAAATTTTATTAACTTTTTCTGCATTTGCATTCCAATTATATTTATATGCTATTAAATACTTGTTTCTATTAGCGCTGTAGATTACCCGATGTATCTTAGTCGCGTCTCTTTTTCTAATTAAATTTGTGATCTGAACCTTTCTATTTGAAAAATGAAACGTCGTTTAAACGAGCTCTATGCGATTAATTTGTTCAAAACTTTTTTAATTCATTTGGTTTTAATTCGCATTTACAAGCGTCGATATATATCAATGAGTTATGAATTAAAAATATTGCGTTTGAATACGGTTTTTCAAAATTGTGTGCATTGCGACAATCGAAATTTAAATGATAATTATTATATAAATAAATTAATAAAAAAAAACCATTAAATGCAAACGATTTTAATTTAATCATGGTTTCAAATGGGTGAGATTTTTTAATCAAATTTAATTTGTGGTTAGGATTTGTTTAGATTATTTTTTTAGATTTATCGTGAATTATTATTGTAATAAAAATCGCAGAGCTAATTTTTATTCTGGTGCTTAATTATATTAATTAATCACTTTCTTTATTGTTAAAAGGTTTTGTTTAAAAAAATTGATTTACATTTTTTTGGTAAACAGTTACCGTAATTAAAATTATTATTATTTTTTAAGTTAAAAAAAAATAATTTCATAATTATAAAAGCAGGCTTAGCAAAATGCTTATTTTAAATTAAAACTTATTGCAACTATGAATTTGGTTAGTTGAAAAGAATTTGACTGTACTTTGGCGTGTGGTGCTGTTAATTTTTATATTGACTTATAATAAAATTAACAGTCACAAATGGATTGAGGTTTGATTTTGCAAAAAAAATGACAGTGCTTTTGAATTTATTAAATGATTGAATACTTTTTAAGTAAATTCCCTGTACTTGTTATTATTCAATTTTGTAACTATAAACTAAAACTTGTAGTTATTTAAAGTGAATTTAAATACCGTAGATTGCTCAAAAATATTAAAAGAAATAATAATAGTTGTAAAATGAATTTGTTTAATTTTTGGAAATTATTAATCTTTAACGATTAAATACGTTGAAGCTATAATGATATTATATTTTGGAACGCGAAAATACTGTTTCTGTACCGGTAGTTATTTAAAAATAATTTATATTCATAATTATTATTGTACTGCTTTTATTCAGATTGCATTGTACGAATGTTATCGGTTCCTATAAAAATAGGTATATTTATGAAAAAAATATTAGATAAGTTAGTTGATTGCTTTGAATCATTACTTTAAATTAATATTCAAATTTGTATTTTTTAATTGTGGGTTTTTTTTATGTTGAATTTCTCTAAATCGATAATTTGATGTGAAAAAATAGAATTAATCAAAGTGAACGAGACAATTTGGTCATTTTAAAGTGATGTTTCATTTATTTACAATAGAAAAGCATGAGCAAAGAAATTATGCCAAAGGTGAAATCGTTTGTTTTGTCAATTTTGATTGTTAACTTTTGTTGTTTAAAGCTTTTGTAAATTAATTTGTTATTTTAACTTTGTATAATGCGCCTACACTATTGCCTTTAGCCAGCAATATAAAAGCGACGAATCTCATCTGTGATAATTGGTTCTATTTATTTGAATTATCTGGTCATGACATTCGCGTCTCAATAAAAGTATCCTATTGCCAAAATCAGAAAAATATAAGAGTTTAATTGCCATTCCATCGAATAAGACTAGTAATACTGTAACAAAATATTTTAAACAAAATTAATTAATTAGTTAAACTTTTATCATTAACAATTTGTTGACCACTAGCAAATGGCATATTTAATTATTTAGGAAACGGGTATTTTAGTTATTCCCATACAAATTGTTTGACAAGGTAATGTTCATATTTTTATGGTTTGTTTTAAAAATTCGATCTCATCTTGAATATTCTATTCGCCACTTCTTGAGCGGCCTGGTCAAAACATGCAATATTGTCAAGGGACTACAATACTATACTGCAATGTTTGAAATTATTGTAAATTGGTAATATGCACTCTTTTTACGACGTAATGTTTGCGTTTTAATGAAGTGGGGAAAAATATAACAATTTAAAACCGTAGGAATACTTTTCAAAAATATCAAGGACGTTTCAAATATTTCAAAAATCGCGCTCTAGTTGCCAGAATTCGTGACACGCGTTTCTCGCCGTGACGTCACCCTTGTGGCATTTTGCTTCCGCAGAGCGGCACCTTTTTGATATTTGAAACGACTGTACCAAGTTCTGTTCAACGTGCTACAGTTAGCAGGAGATGGTATTTGGTTACTTTGTAAGTATTAAATTTAAAAAAGTGTGTTAATTTGTTGTTATTTGACGACATAAAACGAAAATGAATAAATAAAATAATAAGCATTAAGATGTCACAGAATTTTTGCGGGATTCAGATTTGGGTATCAAAATGCCGCGAATCATACTCCATGAAAGTGGTTTTAGTTTCTGATTTTTCACATGAGACAATATTATGTGTCAATTGTAAAGTAATTATTGACGCACAAAATTTGGATTTATTTACAGTTTCTATCGAGTTATAACATGCCAATGATCAGTGTAAAGTTTCTCATTGTGTTAAAACTTCAAAATAAGACGGTTCAAGAAGGTACATGTATAATTATAACTCCTTGGAGAGTTCAAAGAAGTTAAAACAATGCCATTATGGTTCAGAGGTTTATTATTTTTATTTGAGTTAATTGAGTTTCCTACTAAATAAAACTTGACATCTGAAGTAATTTAAAATATTATAGAAATTTAATTTTTCCAGCTTGGTTTTTCCAATATTGGATTGTGAATGAACTTATATAACATGATACATTAGAACTATAGTTGTTTAACTTTATTTAGTTTTTTTTTAAATAAATATACTGTATTTTTATCTAATGTAGTTCTTAGAGGAAAATTGTAACATTACTTTAGTATAAAAAGTAAAGTTAACGCCGATTTATACATTATAATACAGTAGTGACGAATCTCGAACAGGAATGCTTCGTGAAATTTTGTTGTGTTTATAATCAAACTGTGTTTTAATATATTAATTAATTTAATTTTTGCTTTACAGTATTTTGTAATTTTCAAATATTTGGCTAAACATGGATCAGGATAAGAACTATAAAAAGGAGCTGCTGGAGAAAACTAAACGGTATATCAAAGGGATTATCGAATCTTCGCCGAAGCAGTTTACTTGGAATGAGATAGCGCGTGAGTATAGAATGCTTGTCGGCGATCAACTTCCTTATCGAGAGTTAGGATTTTTGAACCCGCTTGAACTTTATAAAAGTATGCCCGACATTTTATGGATAAATGGTAGTTTGGTTCAAAATGTTCCCAGTGAAAGTTCTGCGCATGTCGAAAAAATGGTAAAGGAGCAAAATAACAGCCGTACGCTTAGAAGACCGATTAGAAATAGAAGTTACCAAAATATGGCCCAACAGTTTTCTCCAAACCAAGGTCGTTATCAAGGTTCACAATTTACTCCTATGAACCCGCTTTATAATTATTTCCCTGTTCGTCAATTTGTGCCTTATTTTGTGGATTCGAGATCAAGCTTCTGGAATTCGTCCCCTCAAATGCATTTTCAACCTCCTTGGAACATACCAGCTGCTGTTAAAACTCTTAACGTTCCTCAGGCTGACAAAGTTATTATTCAAGAAATTCTTGCGTCCGTCCCGAATGGTTTAAGTTTTGGTGATTTACAAAGAATGTATTTCGACAAAGTTCAGAAAAATTTAAATCCACTTTTTTACGGCTACACTAATATGCTAGATTTTCTTAAAGCTATTGGGGATATAGTCAAAGTACGCAATACAGGTAACGAGCTTCTTATTTTACCCTTAATAGAAGCAAAACCAACCGACCAACAAATAGTCAAACGGATGCAATCTCTTTCCGTTTCAAATGAAGCTGAAGATCAAGTTGAGAATGATTTCGATTTAATTAAAGGTGCAGTATTATTTGTCTTGAATAAATTATTATTTAATCAGGTGGTGTATAATATTTCAGAGGGTGAAAAGATTTGGTCATGGGATGAATTGAAAGCTTTAGCTGAAAAAGCTAATATTTTACCAAATATGATATGTATTGAAATGATGGGCACTTATTCATTTTTTTATATAATAACTTTTTGATTTTTTTTAATTTAATTTTTAGCTGAAGATCAGGTAGTTGTGAATGAAGTAGAGGAGGTACGCTTTCTCATATTTTATTATTCAAATAAATTTTAAAGTTTTGTTTTTTAGGTGGTCTCCAATTCCGATTTTAAGGTGCCCGAGATAAGAAATTCTGAGTACAGTGTTTTGGTAAATTTTTAAATAATATATTATTTATTTTAGACGGATGATCAAGATTTAAATGGCATATCCACCGATTATGACGAAAATGCAAAATTAGCAGCGAATCCGATCTGTAGTGCTAATGAAAATTTAAATGTTAACAAGAACGAAATTTATCTGTCAGACGGTAGGTGGAATATTTAGAACAAAATTTTTTTTTTATTTAAATGTTTAATGTTGCGTTATAAAAATTTTAAAATGCAGCAATGGAATTACAAGAGGAAGAACTTTTGGAAATTTTGCCGCAGGAAAGTTTTAAAATGATATTGCAAGTTATTTGTTCTTTTTGCAATGGTGTTGATGTGGATAGTTTCCCCGAAATTTTCGAGGTATATAAATTTTAAAAATGATAATTGTTTAAACTGTTAATTTTTTTTTTAGGAATTTCACGATCAAGCTTTATGTTTTCCTAACACCATTAGCTCTTTGGAACAAATTTTATTAAACATGCCTAGCTACTTTGAAATAACAAATACAAATAACTGTAAGTAAATTATAATTTCTGTTGTAAGACTATTTGATATGTAATTAGATATTTTTATTCATTTGTAGTAGTTAAAATTGTAAAGGCAACTACAAAAGCTTCAAACTGGTTGAAATCAATTATTTTCGGCACTATTAAAGTATTGCATATTTAGAGGGAGAAGAAGGTTCAGATATTAAAAACAATGTTATTATTTTATTTTAGGATGATTTGGGCAACCAAGATTTGGTTGTCATCTGCACAGAAATACCGGAACCTCAACTTCCCAATTCAATTATTATTAATAGCACAAATGAAGTTTTAATATCTTGTGTTTTACATCCCGATAAATTTTGGATTCAACTAGTAGAATACTTACCTGAATTAGACAAACTTACGATGGAAATGAAGTATTTTTTAACATTTTATTGACTTGTTGTTTTTCCTTATGCAAATTATATTACAGGGATGCGTATGAAGATTTGACAATTTCTCAGAGTTACGCTATTCCGAAAGATTCTATATCTTTTTATTTAAATTGTGCTGCTTATTGTGAAAAGGATAAATCATGGAAAAGAGTCATGATAATAAATTTCGATAGTATAACTGAAACTGCAGAGGTACATATATTTTATAAAACTTAAATATATTATTTGATATTTATATCAAGAATTTGAAAAGGTTCGTTATGTTGATTTTGGTAATGGAGCTAAAATTCCCTCGTCGAACTTAAGATATCTTAAGTATTATTGTTATTAAATGTAAGTGTTTGAGTTGAATACTTGATATTTTATATTGCTTAGAAAGGAGTTTGCGGAACATCCAGTAATGTGTTTTCAATCTAGAATGGCAAATATTTTGAACAAAGATAAGGTTGGTGCTACTTGTTTGTCATATTATCATATAACTATATAATAGCCTGCAGTACTATTTTAAAGATTCATTCTTTTTTGCTTATTTGTTTGATTGTTTAGGTGAAATGGAGTATGTCAGTACAAAAAACATTTGAAAGTATTTGTCTGTATAAAAGATTTTCAGTTCAATTTATGAAAATTGAAGTAATTTTAAAATTATTTAAATGCTTTTAATGATTATCGATATATTGATTAATAATTTTTAAAAATTTTAGTGTCCATTGATACTCAAATTTAACAATGATATTAATTTATTTGAGAATTTGGAAAATAAAAAGTTGGATAAGAAAACTCAGGTAAAAGGACAACTGATTAAGCAGAAAAAAAGTATAATTCAAGGGAATGTTTTTGTAAACGACGTGCTAGAAAACTCAAAAAAATATGAAGTAATTAGTGAAAGATTAATGATTTATTTATATTTTTAATTAATTTTATTTGAAAGGAAAAAGAAGATAGACTAAACACTCCTAGTCCAATATTGAATAAAGAAAGACCAAAAAAATATGAAGTAATTAGTGAAAGATTAATGGTTTATTTCTATTTTTAATTAATTTTTATTTAAAAGGAAAAAGAAGATAGACTTAACACTTCTAGTCCAATAGTGAATAAAGAAAGTATGCACTACGTTTCTACCTCGACGGTATTATAATTACAGTACTTTTTTAAAAAAATTGTGCTTTAAATTTGTAAAATATTTAGGAAAATTTTGGAAATTTCGTTTTAAAAGAAACCACGAAATCTGCAAATTCAGACGAAGCATTACATGCTCCCCGGGTATTTATAATTTTAGTAGTATTAAAAACGTTTTTATAAATAAATTTAATTTTAGGAAAAAATTGAATTGAACGAATCTTTTTATAATCAACGCCTTTCAGAAGATATAACCTCTGCAACAAAACCCACGAACAAACAGTAGATTCTGAAATTCATGTAATTGTTCTGTAGTAACTATTTACTCATTTAATGTACTTTAGGCTTGTTAGAACTTCAGTAATACAAAATCTAGACGCTGATTACCAAATTTTACCGTATGTAAACCTATGGCTTATTTAAAAAAATAATTTTTAAAAATGTATGTGCTACCCTTAAGGTCGCAGCTGTTGGATAAACAAATTCATATTATTCAAATAAATGGAGTGATTTATCTACAAGATTTCGAAGTTTCAAGTTTTTTTTGGAAAGCAAATATTTTGCATCAAATGGTATGTAAACAAAACGATAAAATATTGATTTGTACTAATCCGTGATTTACTTTAATGCTTCATTTTATTTTTAAAGGCTGACGCAGTAGAGATTGATTTGAAAGCTATTCTTATTACATCGTCTAGTCATCCAAAATTATTTGATGATTTATCTATGTGAGATTTTTTCGCTTTGCAAAAAAAAAAAAAAATAACAAAACATTTGACTTTTAAAATTATATATTTATAGTTTACGTCGAGAGGTTTGTAAAATGCCAATAAGTGACGTTTGGCTCGTACCGTTGCAAATGTAAGTATGAAACCTCAAAACCATCATTATTAGTACTGTATTTAAAATGTTTTACCTTTTTGTTAGTGTTGTCGCTGCTATTCCTAAAATTGTAATTCGTCGAGAGAACGATATCAGACCATTTTTGAGTTTTTTGAGCATGTTTAAGAATAATTTGAACTAGTTGCTCAATTTAATAACAAATTATCACTTTATTATATTTTTATGGAAATAAATCTTATTTCATTAATGAGGGTTTCTTTCAAGTACGTGCATATATACAGTGAATGAATTTTGAGAAAGATAAGGACTATTTTCAAATCGTTCATAAACCGAATCTTCCAATGCTTTTATGCAATCTTCAACAGTTAACATGTTCTGACTTAGGGGCCGATAAGAACCTATAAAAGTCGCGCATTAAGTGTCTTAGTTATTACGAGTTAAATATTATAATATTATCTACCTAAAATGCCGTGCCATTCTCTATTTGAAAAAATTCTTGGAGACGCCCAAAGTTCTCTGATCCACGACATATCTGTCGTTACTGAAAAGATTCCATCAATAAAGTCCCCTAAATAAAAAAGGTAAATGCTTAGAATTTTTTTTAACAGGTGCTAAAATAATGGAAATGTGTATTTTTTAGGTCTCAATCGTACCATGAATTTTGGTCAAGTTTCTGCCCCAAGGATAAGTGACTGACGAATCGGGGGTTTTAGAAGATTGTTGTCTTTTGTATCCATAATTACGTATCAAAGTTCTGCAAAGTAAATTTAAATTTTTGTTGTATACGTTAATAAATAAATCGGCTGAACTAATTTTAAATACTTGTTAATTTTGGTTATTAAATTCATCCATCTCAATACAGAGTTTCTGTGAGCTAATCGAAAATCGAAGGAGTTGCTGTAATCCCAAATAACGCACACGTTATATGAAGGTGATGTATTCTTTAGGGTTGCTAATTCCACTAGAGATAAATCGCACTAAAAATAACCAAAAGTATTTCATATTTTTCATAGAAACATCGAATAATGAATCGGCAATATAATATTTACTTGAGGAAATTGAATAGGAATATCCATG
Source organism: Polydesmus complanatus (assembly GCA_034692225.1). Classification (NCBI taxonomy): domain Eukaryota; kingdom Metazoa; phylum Arthropoda; class Diplopoda; order Polydesmida; family Polydesmidae; genus Polydesmus; species Polydesmus complanatus. The sequence continues at coordinate 102,867 of JAQGAZ010000037.1, forward strand.
CTGCCGTTAACGGATTCACCGTTACCAACAAATGGTTGAATAAAAAGTAACCTGTTACGACAAGCTGGTAAGTTTCCCATATGTTTAGTTATATTTTCGAGATCAAATTTAGGGCATTGGGATATTATAACATTTGTTAGTAAGAAGCAACGGCGAAGACGAACAGAACGAAGTATTCGGCAGGTTTCAACTACACGTTAAAAACAATTAGTTTAAAAAAATTGATATTATAAAATATAATTACGATCAAGATGTTGTAAATTTTGGCATTGTGCAAGGTTAATTTCGGATATGCCACACGAAATAACAGTTAAGCTGGACAAAGTTTTAGATGTTAACATCAAAATCTAAAAAATGTTTTTTTTTTTAGTAAAAACCTTATTATAAAGTCGTAAAGTAACTACGTACTTGTTTATGATCATCTTCTAAAATTGGGTCACTAGTTCCTACCGATTTATGAACCATATTAGCAGTAATTCGTCTACGAGTTTTTCTTCGATTTCGTTGGGTTGCACTGGAAAATCGATCTGAACGTCCAGTTAGAACTCTTGAAAAAATATTTAATTTATATAATAGGCCCAATTAATCATCAAAATAATAATTATCTAACTTTGTCTTATTTGTAGTACTAGGCCGAGTTTCATCGTCGTTCGGATTTTGAGAGTCGGACAAGGCTCGCATTTCTTGTCTAATGTCTTCGCTCTGAGTCATGCAAGCTTTATCAACCATTAAAGAATTTTTTTTGTTTCCTCTAACGTTTTTCGACTTTAATGAAGGATCTGGGTCTAATTCAGTTTCGCAATCACAGACCTTTGAAGAACCCGGTTTGGGATCATTAAAATCTACTAGCTCGGCAGATTCTTTGACGCGACCACATTTTTCACAGTAGTGGGTATTGGAGTTTGAAGATTTTGCAATTTTCTCTTGTGGAAATTCAACACTAACGTGATCAATTCGATTAGCTACTTCTTCAGCTTGCTCTGGCCCGTGCATTTGTGGTTGGATAATTGGACCGACAGCTTCCATCGCATTTCGATGAACTGCTATCAATTCTTGTCTATTGCCAACAATTGCTGAAGACATTCCTAAACCTGTTCCAGCACTTAGACCAACATAGCTGCACCCTTTTGGTGGTTCTCGAAATACATCTTCGATAATTAGCGATTCAATGAATGGCAGTTCAGAAAAAAATAAAATAAATTCTTCAAGACGCAGGCAGTGACAGTATGATATATGCAGGTCAGTAAGATATTTCCAAGACGATTGATTGCCTTGAAATAAAAATTCTTCATAAACAATTTACATTTAAAATGGAAAATCAGTACCTGGAGTTTGACACCAAGTGGTTGGTTTCACTAAATGAGGGCAATTGTATATTGCCAATTTGGTCAACGATGGAAACAGAAGGTCGACAATCTTAAGTCCAGCGTCCGTAATCGGCGCCGGAAGTTCAACAACATCATCCAAACCGAAAGAAAGTAAATCGGAGCGCGTCCACATGCCTTTCAGAAAGTAAACAAAAATGATATTTATAAGTGATACGCAATTACGTCGTTGTGAGAGAATTACCTTTGCTTGGGAAATCGTCAACGTAACCAATGTGTAATGATTTAACGTTAGGAAATGTAATTTCGGCCATTTTCAGAGAAAACAATAGACTGTCTCTAGATAAAGATGGTTGCAAGTTTATTTCTACTAACGTTTGGCTGCTCGCAAGTAACAAGTATCCTGTATTGTCAAACAATGAAATTCTCTTAGAATATAATAATATTTTAACAACTAGTGATTTTATAACTAACCTACGTCAGACTCTACAATGTTTCGACAAGCTCCAAAAGTTAATTTTTCTAGACCTCTGAAACATTTCCGTTCCACATTTTCATCAATAACTCTCTGAAATAACCGCCCAAGAAATGGCATACCAACCAATTCCAAACGTTTTAACTTCGCGGACGAAGCTAAAGAATATGTTAATGGAACAAAGCGTAAAGGATTGCCTGGCCCAATGCAGTGACGCATAACAAAAGTGTCTAAATTTGGGGCTGAGAAATCTTTAAATGGTTGAGGCTTGGTGAAGCGAACCCATTGCAAGTAAATGTACTGGATGCATGTGAGTTGTTTCAAATCTGGTATTTCTATTCCAGTGAGATGCAATGAGGTTAATAAGGCATTATTCGGGAGAACTAATCTATTTCCAGCTGGTATTGGAAATCGACCATTGTGATTGCGAAAGTGACCGATGATGGAAACTTGAGGCAAAAATTGCAGAACGGCTTCCATCAATTTTAAATGACTCGTTTCAACTCCTAGCGAAAAGAAATTCAAACATTTGGAATTCTTATCTTTTTATATAATACGGCCGAACTGTTTAATTCATTATAGAAGTAACCTTTTAAATTTTTGCAAGTACTTAATGCTACAATTACACCAGGGATTGTAAGTCTGCTACTAGCTCTCCGAAGTCTACAATTTTCAATACGGCGAGGATTTAAGCCGTATATGTACTCAACAGCTGGGCACTTTTTGAGAAGTATAATCAAATGGTCATCCGTCATGGACGATGGGAAATATCTGAGAATAGTAAGACCAAGTTGTATTATACTAAAGCAAAATCTTACTAGTGTGTGCAATTCAAACCTATACAATCTTTCATTATTAAAATGAACAATTTTACGTAAAGCAAGGTGAATATGAACAGCTGTGTGAAGGCTGGTGGATAGAATAGATAAACATAACACTTCTCGCAAAGGAAGATGATCCATTACATTGCACAACATTTCTTTTGATAAATGACTTAAATAATCAATTTCCTCGTGAAGCTGCGGTTTATCTTTAACCCGAGCTAAATTAAATAAACATCAGTTTTAATGCAAACATTTAATTGGAACTAATTCAGCAGCACTCACAACTATTACACTTTTTATTAGCCATGGTAAACTTAGGGTAAACAAAATCAAAATTATCTAAGTCCTTCTAAGATATATAAATATTTTTTCTTCTTCTCTCAGTCGTCTAAGATACCTCGATACTGCTCGCTCCTCGCACTTCTACAAATATAATTTTGTAATACTGTAGATCAAAAAAAAAAAAAATGGATTTGACCTACCTTCGTTCAGTAATACTCCTGCTACCGAAATGTTTAGCAAAAAATATATCATACAAAGGCGCGCTAAATAAGACAAGCACAGCTCCAGTAACAATTATAGCTTGAATTTTCCAATGATGTCGTTGGTAAAACTTTAGCTTTGGAACTTTCCATGAAGGTTTGATATAATTCGAATCCTTGGAATCCATGACTCGCAGTCTGTAATGTATCCAAGTTCCAACATTTACTGAGGTAGAGAAGCCTGGGAAATGGATCACGTGGTACCAGGAAGTGTAAAAATTATTACGTAATGTACGGTCACGTGCTTCCTAGCAGACATCTTTCAATAAAATGGCGGGGCTTTCACCGAACACCGATTACGAATATCTAAGGTTTGTAAACTTTTAATTTTAATTCCAGCAATTTGCGGATAACCAAAAATTGATTACAAAGAAAGCTTGTTGATCTTCTTAATTTATTATATTAATGATATTGGACTACTGGTAGTTTTAATTAAAACTTGGAATGTCTTAACCTGACAGTGTGATACACAGAATTTTAATCGTGTTTCATATCACGATAATTCCGTACTCAAATCTACCGTTGTCCAACTTGGGTTCAAAATTAATTGTTTTTGCGAGGATGGGTATTAACTAGAGTGAAAGCTTGATGGGGTGCAACTATTATTAAATGATTATACGCCTGCATAAAGTAATGATTATGAAAGTTTTAATTTGATTTTTACCATTATATTTGCTTAGGTCAAATAGCAAGAACTTGTTGATTTTAATATCAGGAGCTTCATTATCTTCGAAGGTATAATTTTCTAAAAATGTTAAGTTATTTTAGAGGTTATTAATGATCTATTCCGTAGGAATTTGTTGCCGCTGAGTTGCAAGCAAGTTTTAAAAAACTATGCCTTGGAATAAATTTTTACGATGGACCAAAGTAATATCTTTTTTGAAAAATTTTATTTGAATAAGTATTAATTTTATTAAAATGTTGGTTTATTTTAGTTTAAATTACCTCGCAAAATTAAAAGAAAAGAACCTCGATTCGGATTTATTCAAATTAGTTGTTTCTCTTTCTAATTTCTTGGTAAGATTGTGCTATAATTCCTTGGAAGTATTTTTCATAATTATTACTGTATTGATTTTTTGTTGATAGAACTTGAATGAACTTATGTGCTACGATTTGTTGTGTGAATATCTTCTAAACGATTATGCAAGTGATGAATTTTCAATTAAAGTAAATTATAAATTTTTTTATTTATTTGGCAAAAGACTTTATTAATAATAATTTAATTTATATTCAAGATTCTTCTTTCTTACGACCGACACTTAGATGCTTTTACGAAGAAAGTAATACTTGGCATTATTTATTTGAATCTATTTATACAAATTTTGATTAGGTCTGGAATTATTACCGATGGGAACGACTTTATAATTTGTTGTGTATGAAAACAATATTAGCTCATCATAGAGATCAAAAGCATCCATACAATGTAATACTGTATTTGAATTTTGCTTTAACGCTTGAATTAATTATTTTGTTATTTTTAGGATTTATTTATGGAGTTTTTACAGTCGATCGATTCCGAGGATAATTTGGAAGAGCATTTATATAAACAATTGAGCACGCTATTAAATACAACAATCAATGTTAACAAAGTAATTTTCAAGCTTTCATTTTGATGTTTATTAATTTTAAAATTTTTATGTTTAAAATATAGCAAGATTCTCATTCCAAAGCTTGGATGACGTTTTTGCTTCAAGAACAGTATGAGTTATTGCAAATATTTATTGTATTTTTTAAGACGAAGGAATGCAGTACTACAAGATTTGTTTATCTTTTGAATTCATTTATTGTTAGTTTTAATTTTTTTGTTGTAATTTTTATTATTCACTAATTTTTGATTTGTTAGTCTCATGGCTTTGGCCTAAGACAGATCAACAGTCAATTGATTGATGATTCAATGAAAGATATTGTGAAATGCATTGGGTATAGAAATTTTTTAATCATATTATTTTATTGTCTTTTTTATAAAATTTTAATTTTTTTTTTAGATATGCCGAAATTTTGATTTTATTGGAAAATTTATATTTACACACGTTAACGGACGATAAGTATAGTTTTACAAATGAGTTTTATGACACATTTTTATTGATTTATTTGTTAGAACTGAAGTTTATTTTCTAAAAACTGATGAAAAATTATGGAATGTTAGTTCATATCGGCATTATATCTGCTCTTTTAAAATCACTTACATGTCAATGTTATCTAGGATGTAAATCGAACCATAAGTTGCATGAAGTCGCAGAAGGAACATGGGCTGATATTGCTCGCTTGGTCAGTTGTTCGCATGTCTGTGCTTGAAGAGCTGGATATTTCTGGTACCAGAGCTTTAGCAATAGCTTCACAGAAGTTAGATTCATTTTCTCAGTTGACCGATTTAATGAAATGCTCCTTATTTGAAGAAGATGTAAGAATGTAATCTTGATTATTTAAAACATTTTATAGATACTTTTTTTATTTTAGAAAATTTCTGTTTGCTGTTATTCCATTGTTTATACATTTCTTTCTAAAGTTGTGTCAACATACGATGAAAATTCTTTGGAATTATTTGAAGTAATAGCTATATTGTATAAATTAATAATTTGAGGTTAATCGCTTTTTAATTAGTTATTATGGAATTGCATTGGTGACCTTTTAGAAAGTCCAGTGCCAGCGGAAAGATTTTGGATGGAGGTATAATTATTTTGTTAATTGTTAGATAAGGTTTACAGTTAAATTATAAATGTATTATTTTAGGGACTTGACAATAATCTAGGACAAACTGTGTCTACGTTTTTAGGGAAATTCCCAGCTTTTTTAAATTTATCCCTTAAGATGTTGACAAAGTTAGCTAGTTCATCAGTTTCTAGTGCAAAAAAGGTGTTGTCGTTATTCCAAAATATGCAGTACATTACCTTGCCTTATAATTCTGATATGAGAGTGGAAGAGAAAGTGACAGACATTGGATCATGCTTTCGTCTAACTCATGATTATTTAACAGGTTTATTTTTTTGTAATTGGAGCATTTAATTAGTAGCCTACTTGAGTTTTTATTTAATTTAGAGGGTCTGTGCATTAGATCGAATACTATTGGAACTCTTATAACGGGTTTGATTGTGTTAATTTTTGAGTTAGAGAATTGCAAACTTCTAAAATAACAATTTTGTAGACAGTAAAGGTCGGGAATTAATGCAATGGCAACAAAATATCAATGGAATGCAGTTTTGTAAGCGTATCTTAACTATCGCGATTCAAGAAATAACAAGTAGACCCGGTTTGTTGTTCTTATTTATTTATTAAATGCATTAGATTTATACTTTTGTTAAATTATAGTGTCTAGTGATAAATTAAATGAAATCGTTTGCATTATTAAGTTTATTAAAACTATAAATGAGTTGGTTCCAACATTCTATGAAGAGTTAAAGCCATTTTTCGAAGGAATTTTCATTTTTTTTCAAAGGTAATTTTTATATTATTTGTAAAAAATGAATTTACGATTGTGATTATTTTGTTATTAGATTGATTGAGACCCAAGTTTTCGACAAGGTTGTTTTAACGTCCATCTTTAAATTAGCAGCCAGTGTGAAAACGAAGCTTCAAGTTTTACCATTATGGCGTTGCATTATACAATCAGGAGTACTGCCTAAAAATGAATCAATGGTTAATAAGTGGAGCAGTGAAATGTAACTTGCTTATACTGATCGGAACTTTATTTTAAGAATGGTTAAAATCTTAATATTTTTTTATGCAGGACAATTTCTGATAGTGGCCGAGGTTCTGTAAACTGTATATTAGCTTCTTTAGAATGCGTTTCTGGCCATTATTCTACATTGTTGGCATTTTTGAATCTGATTTCTTCGTACGCTAATGTAATTATGCATTTAATTTTAAAATGGAAAAATTATAAAGTGAATGATCTGCCTACTTCAGATTTTAGTGGATGAAGACGACGAGTACTATTTATCATGTGTTTCCTATATTGCAAGGGAAATATTTCCGTCGTACTCTAGATGGTGGTATTCGAATACTGAACAAAAAGAGAAAATAGCTCAATGTTGTTTAAAGATATTTCACAATATTTTGAAATATCCTTCATTATGGTAAGTGATTTCATTTTTATCTTTTAGGTATAATATTATTTTATCTTATTTAAAATTGTAGTGATGGCCTATTACAAAGAAAGGCACAAAAAGTTATTCTAACCAGTCTATTACACCAAGATACTGGTTATGCATTATTACGAATTATTTGCATTGGGGAAGAAGCAGTACAGTTAGTTATTGCGAAGCAAACTAGGTTTTTATCCATTAAATTTCTTATATATATTTCGTATTAAATATAAATACTTTTACAGCTGGATTGCAAAAAGCGATTTTGGAGTTCTATATTCAGTCAAACTAGCTCTTTCAGTACTAAATCGTCTTTTAGTGATTTGGAATTTAGGTGGAAAAGAACAATCTCCCATGATACAGAACTTATGTTCGGATCCTCATGTCGCAAGAATTATTATGGGTTACGTAAATCACAGATTTGATTCTCGTTTAGCCACTTTGAGTGTTCAACTATTGAAACAATTTGCAAAAGTAATTTTTTTAGTTAAAAAGCTTTGTTTTTATTTTAAAACAATTAATTCGTTTTGTATTTCAATTAAGATTTTGCCAATCTCTCTTTCTGTGTGTTTTGCTGGGGATGCATTATCGTTTTGCCGTCTTCTTTTACGTCGTTTGGAATCAAAAGTTGAAGATGTTCGCTTAAAACTTGCGATTCTTGAATTTTTAGAGGAATGTGTAAAATATCAACCTGGGATTACAGAAACGTTTCTTGGATGCAGCAATACTGAAAACTCTGAACAAGTACAATAGGCCTATTAGTGGTTTATTTAATTCTGGTTAATAATTATAAATTGATGATTTTTATTCTTAGAAACTTGAGGAACCTACCAGCCAATGTTTAAATCTGGTCCTAGATATTCTTCGCAATTTTAAAAAGGTTTTTTTTCTTAAATTTGTATTTAAAAATTTCGTAATTTTATATAATTTTAGGAGATGTGCTATACTGAAGAGCTTCAAATTAGAACGCTATCATTTGTTAAATCTTTATGGATTCGAAGGCAGATTCTGGCTGTAAACGACTTTAAAAAATGGCATGTTAATATTATCATTTTAAATCATTTGATTGTGCTAGCCCATTGTTTGATATTGGGTTTACTTTCAGTTCAGATTTATGGAAGATTTTAGTAAAAGCCCTATTTGATGACGATTTGTGTGATTCTGCAAACGCTGACATTTGTGTAATATTAAGCGAAGAATGTTTATTTAAAGATGTTGATAAGTAATGCAACAAATCATTTGCTATTTATTCTAGAAAATGAATTGTAACTTAATAATTTTATAGGAAATCATCAGAAAAACTTACAGAAACACTTAATCAGTCGACCGGAAATGGAATTCTTTTGAAATGGATAGATAATATTTACAAAAAATATGTTTATCGAATGGATGAAATGCAAGCCGACGGTGAATTAGAAATTGGCAGAGAAGAAACTGTTGATAGCAACCTATTTCTTAAAGCTTGGAAAACTTTTTTTATCATTGGAACTAAGGTAAATACTTTTAAATTTGTTAATTAAAAAAATACCGGTAATTGGAATAAATGGCTTGCTTAATTAAATTTTATAGAAAGGAATTTTAAATACATCAACTGAAGATAGAAAAGCAATTTTTGAATCCACCATAAAAGCTGTTGAATACTTGCTAAAGAATCCAAACAGTAATACTTTGCTTATTATCTCTGAAGTGCTGTTATACATTTCAAATAATTGGCAAAGGTATATTTTTAAACTTTATTTTTCGAAGACAAATTGTTAATTATACATTTATTTTTAGATGCGTATCAAATTCGGATGTACTATGTGAAAATATTAATTCCTTATTAAGTTCATCTTTATTGGATAGTAATACTGTAAATGCAAAATCAATTTCTAATTTAATTGCTGTGTGCATAAAATTAATTTTTGCACTGCTAAAACAAAAAACGTGTACACTGAGTAAGTTGCATATTTATTTATGTGAAACTTATTGTAATGCTCTTGAAAAATTCTAGATAATGAAATGGCGAGTTCTTGGATTAGAGTTGCTTGCGATTTATTACAATTAAGTACTTTGTCTGCTGATAAAGACCTGAACGGAAGTAAACCGAATCAGTCGGCTACAAGGGTACATTGTTCTAGTTTTTTAAATACTAAACTTGTTTTGATAATTTGAATTTATTTTTAGGTGGTTATTTTAATAAGCAACATGATGAAACTATTGATTAAATTATGTTGCAAGACTGGAGTTTGGCATAACCATCTGCAGAAGAATTTTCTTATAAACACTCTTGTGGCTTTTACCGTTAAATCTGTGAACTGTAAAAGTTCGGCTGATGGGTGTTGTGCCGTTTTACAGCTTTTAGCTTGCTTAAGTGAAATTCCAAATATTTGTGACTCTATTATTGCTGTTGGGACTGTTCAAACTATTAGCATGCCATTAACTCATCTTCAATTAAACTCGTTAGACGTCGGAATTAAAATAACTGGGACTGTAAGTTAATTTTATAGGATTTTCAACTAAAATTGCATTTGAGTTATTTTTAGTATCGACAAATAACTTGGAACGATGTCTATAGAGAAGCTATTGGTTTGATAACAAAACTTCTTCAAAATAAGAAACATTTGATAGCTGATAATGTTATGGATTTTGCGGGTGTGCATTTGTCGACTTTTGAAGCGGTTAATTTCTTTTTGCAAATTAATTTTTCCGATCCGCATAGTTAATGGTGTATTTTCAGATTCCAAATATTCTTTTACAAAGTTTAGACGTGTGGATTTTGGACATCTCTATTACTGTTCTTCAATTCATTTTTGAATTATCACAATTTAAATCATTGGGAAATCTTCACAATAATTTGACCCTAAGAAGACTTTTAGTAAGTGTAGCGGTTATATATGCCTGGTGTAATTATTTATTTCATTTCAATAACTATAACTTTTAGGAAATAACTTTTGGAATTGGTTACATATCAATTGCGTATCTTTTACGACCCCGTCTAATTTCACATCTGCTTGGAGTAAAAGAATTTACTTTTTCTTTATACAATTAGCATTTCTTTATTTTTTAAACGTTTCTAGATTGATGATAATGATAAGGTAAAAGAAGATGATCAGAGCCTGTATAAGAAATTTTTAGTGCCAGTTAACGACGACAATTCCAAAACTTCTGGAAAATTAATTGAAACTTTTGATAAGTAAATTTTACCAGCTCAGCAGAGGAGCTAATAATAATTATTAGAATATTTTTTTTTTAAAAAAATTATTTTCTTGTATTTTTAGATTAATTCGCCTTTCTTCCCTGTTTATTTCAATTCTAAGTTCATTTTCACCGGATTTATGCGAACTACTTGCCGATCAAGTACATTAATTTTGATTTAATTTTGCTTTATATGAATTAATGGCGGAAATTTATTTAGGGATATGATGCTGGCCAATGGACAACTCTTTTGCAAGCTCATTTTAATACACCATCAATGGATTGCATTACACCACCAAGCTTTGGAACAATTATTTCGTGTGTTACTGTTTGTTTAAGAATTTTAACGAGTACTGTGCGTATAAATCTTTTAATTTTTTTTTTTTTTAATTTATTAGTTAATAAAGGTACTTTAATATTTCATATAGGCCGAAGTACCAGCCTCCCCTGCTCAAACGTCACCAGAATCGCAATACTTATATGATAGGTATTACCGTTACTCTTTTTTTTAAATTAATAGTAATTTAAACGAAAAAAAATTTTATGTTTGCAGAGAATTAGTAACGTGCCTTTTAGAAAAGTCTCTGTATTTTATTTTGTCTCAAGCGTGTCTTAATCTTTTGAAATCTCAACAAGCTCTTTGGGACAAAGAGGTTTTTAAAAGAGAATTAGGAGCAGAATTGGTTAGAAAATAAGCTTTTGCGTTTTTTTATAAATCTTTTATTTTAATTCTGTATTTTTTGAAGATGTCGTGCATTCAGTCTCGTTATTTAAAACGAAGTGCAGCTGGTCTATCAATGTCTCCAGCTGTACCCTCACCCGCATCAGCGCTTAGTCCAGCCCAATCATCACGTTCTCGCATACCAATTGACAGATGGCCATTTTTAAATTTAATTTCTTCATTAGTCGATAGTCTATTTAAGTAGTTTCATCTGTTCTTGATTTTTAAAGTATAACTTGGATGTTTAAACATCCAACTTTAATGAAATTTATTAAAAAAAAAAATTTTTTTGTACTTTTTTTAATGTTTTTATATTTATTTAATTTTCAAACATTTTTTAACGAATATTCAAAGATTTGAAATAAATTTCTAAATTGAAATTAATTATCCTTAGAAATTATTGTCGGGTAATTCAAGTTTAAATTTGGCGCCGGCTGCTCAATTGCTCATCTCGCTAATGTAGCGCCATCTAAAGGTAATTCAACAAAGTTTTTACGGTGAAATAAAGTTGTTCGGAGCTTGTTGTGGTCACTACGTTTTCTCAAAGGATATTTTATATTGTTGTATGGAAAATTACGAAAAATTCGACATTTCCGAGTCGAAAGTATACGAACATAACGAAGCGCGCAATCAACGATTAATTAGTGAAATGTTGGGTGACGTCGGTTGTTAATTGAGGTAAGCCTAATTGAACCTTGCCTCCTGGAACTTCCGTTGTATTCAAAGCCACACCTGCCTGTCAAAATCGTTTCGCAGTAAAAACTACGTCGGAAAAGGCCACCACTGTTTTCGACGCACACGTTCCAACCGCGAATAAATCGAAAACAAAATGAACAAAAGATGCCGCGAAGACAGTAAATCTCATAATTAGTGGTGATAATAATTACGATGAATTAATTATTGTTGTTGTATGACAATCGGTAGTTGTTTTTTTTTGGGGGGGTTCAAAAAAAAAAAAAAATTAAGTTGACCAGTTCAATGACGCAAAGATGTACAATACACCCCACGCTTGAAATCTACGAGATGAATATTATGAACCTGACCGATTTGGTGATTAAAACTCGATCATTTAAAGAGAAGAAATTTAACACCGCTTGAAAATACTACAGAATTTCTATAGGTAATTTATCATATTTTTTTCAAAATAATAATTTGTATATTTTTACTCGTTAGTTTAATTGGCCAAAAAAAAAAAAAAAAATACTATGTGCGTAATAACGTTCGTGATTTTGGACGATCATCAGCGAAATAATGTTCGCTTACCCGTGCAATGTGACTACTGACTACGACTCTTGAGTTGAAGCGAAAGGCGATGACCTTAATTAATGGCTGTTGACATTATAGTGGCTGGCGATTATATCAAACGGTAGAGTACATGTTGAACACACACACACACGGTAGAAGAGCAGATTACACTCGAAGATCTATTTTTAAAATTATTATTTTCAAATCTCTCGTAATTTGCTTTTGATCCATCTTCTGTGCAGAGGAAACTCATTAACAAAAGACTGAATTTTGCTAGTAATAATTTTAATGACTTAATCGTTCTTAATAAAAAAATACCGGTAATCAACATCTTCCTTCTACATCCCCGTTAACATTTTAGTTATTGCATACGAGTAATTATTTAGCAAGCTATATTACGAGATTTCTTTTATTCATTAGCAAATTATGGTATGAGGATGTTAATTAAATTTGGATTAACATTTATGAGCTTTAACGCTTCGAATTATGGAAGTGTTTTGAATGACCACGAGCTTTTGCAATGACAGCTTTAACTTTTTTTTTTTTGATAAAAAAAAAAAATTTAATCTACGGGTACAGTATTTTGCTTTCAGAAATCAATTTTTATTCATTTTATTTAATATTCCTCATAATTTTTAAAACCCTTCTCAACCGTATAATGAATCAAGACGTAAGCTTAATAATAATAGATTATTTAAACGATAATGTAAGATATATATCTACGAGTATATATATATTTTTTTTTATATTTATAATTATTGCGCTGTATGTCAGAAGTAAAAATGCTATGGAAGCATCATTAGAAAAGAATTTGAAATTATCATTTTTATTAGTAAAAACAAGAAGTTAGTTAAATATGTAGTTTTTTTTTTATTTTTCTTTTTTATCTAATGTTTTAACTGGTTTTTCGAAATTGCTTCTTTTTTTAGTTATTTATTATTACTATTAAAACTTATCAACTAATTTTCATTGACTTAACCTTCAGTCTATTTTGATGGTTGTCTCGAAAGAACAGCATTTATCGTTCAATGTTCCCTTCACCGACAAACACCGATGACAAAACCAGAAAATGAACTTTTTTACCGGAAATTCCAAGCAGATTCTACTCCTTTTTTTTTTTTGCAGCAGCAGCAGGTTGTAGCCAGAAGACAGTTATGCCTTGATCAGTGAGTGTGTGTTCGTGTGAGAGCAAAAAAAGCCGATTGAAAAGTCGATTGACCTTGCCATGTACGAGGTGCGGGGAGGGGAAGGTCGACCGGCCGTATACGCATCGAGACCGAGTGGAATGGCTCCCCGTTCTCGCCTCGCTCCTTCTCCGCCACTTTAGCCAGATTAGATATTTGGCCGGAGATTGGAAATAGGAGTGAGGGAGGGAGGGAAAGATGTTTGTGTGAGCAGGGGAGAGAATAAGGTGTAGTTATCACGTTTCTACGCAGACCGACAAATCGTTATTAACATACCATTACAATATTTTGAAGCTCTGTTATATGGGCGAGGTGTAGAGAGAGAGAGAGCGCGAACCAGAGAGAGAAAGAAAAAAAAATCACTTTACAGCCCTGAGAAATAACTATTCAGCAATATCAACATAAATTTCCACACTCGAAATATTTCACATGTTTAGGAAGAGGAGAGGGAATGATGTAGGGAGAACCTGTCTTCAGTTCAGCATCGTGCACCGTTTCAAAGTAAATGACCTGTTCGATTAAACACTTTTTTTTTAGATATACAGTATAAATAAAAATGACCGCGATTGAGTGAACAATTAATTTTTCCGCACTTTTTAAAAGTAAGAACGAGGGGAAAAATTGAGTTATTATTAATATTTTTCACGGTTATTTTTGACTAGTACTGTAATTTCGAAACTTATCGAGTTTTTTTTTTGTTTATTTTTAGAAGTTTTTGAAACGAGTTCAAGAGTTGAAATGAGTGTGACTTATTTAAAGTTTAAATTTTGAGAGATTTTTCGGTGATAGTTGCTGGATGTAAACGCAGAAAATAGCAATGTTTTCGGGTTCCTCGACGTTTGTTGTCTTAACTGGTATTAAATGTGTCAAGGTCGCTTAAAAACGATTATTGGCGGTCGGTCGTTGTGGGACTCGTTGAGGTGGGTTCTCGTTCTCTCTCTCAGTTTTTTTGTTACGTCTCCAAATGAGCCAGAAATGAGTTCAAAAAAAAAAAGCAACAAGTTTCGAACAATAGAAAAACCGTTTAATGATGAAGATGTAGTAGCGGCGATGGAGAAAACAATTGTTTGATGATAAATTATTTTCAAGCGATTATTTTCATTAAAAATAAATAATTTTATTTACGAAGCATTTTGACTCATTAAGCAAGAAGTAGTTGAAATTAAGCTTATAATTTTTTGGCCTTGTTTGAACTTTAATGATTAATTACTATTAATAGTTGAGTCAATAGGAGATAGTCCGTCTACTGGCTTTTTAGTTGGCAGACGTTTTGGCAATCGGGTTATATCAACGAGGTTCATCAAATTACATGTAGGCTACAGTACTCACAAAAAATAATAATTACGGTGTTATTATTACTTTTTTTGTTGATGAATTTGCAAGGTTTTGATTAAGTTTAATTTGAAATATTTATTATTATTATTAATTAATTTTATACCGGGCATATGAAACTGTTAATTAACTGTTAGTCATTGCTTGATTTTCTGTTTATTTCAAGTCGTAATTACCATTGCGCGTAGTTTGAATGCAAATGCAAAACCTTGAAAACGAGAGAGAAAAAAAAAGTAAGCTAGGTTTTATTCATTCAACAAACACGTGAAGTATTTAACATGGGGACAGAAATTCCTTGAGGTTTAAGCATAGTAAACGCCCAATGAGAAAGTAAGTTAGGATACCTGCCTGATACGAGTAAAACCAATTTATCTCTGTGTCATCTTTTTGGACTAGTTTAAGTTTTTCGTTCTCGAGCTAACTTTTTTTCCAGCAAGATGACTTTTTAAGGATTTTTGTTAGAATTTTTATCAATTTTAGGTTGAAGTGGGTTTTTTTTATATTGCATATTTTCCAATAGATTCAGGCGGTACTCTACTTGTGAAATTTCGGAGATAAGAACGCAGATTTTTGTACTGTATTTTTAAGTATGTTTGATAATGGGGAGAAAAAAACCAAATTGAAAATTTCTCAAAATAATTATTTTTTATTGTACTGTAATTTGATATAATTTAATATAGACAACTGGGGGATTGTTACAGGAAAGAACTATTTTAAATTAAATTGTTTTTATGGCTTACATAATATAATTTGTTTATACAGTAATGTAGGCCTACATTGTATTCAATAATGTGATTTATTGGAGGCAAGAATGTTAGAGTAGGAGTACATGTATCTGATGAAAAAGTTTCACAAATTAATTTTTTAACATTGAGTCGCAATACTGTATTTTATTTATTTAAAATTAGTAAAATACATGTAATAAAAAATTATTAACAGCTATTTTTGAAAGGAATAAGCAATACAAATAATTATTATTATAGTTCTTGAACGATTTGTTTATCTATTTTTTTATATCAACCGGTACAGTATATATAATTTTTTGATGATAAACTTAGTTATTTTAAACTGATGCTAGTGCTCCGAAAGCTATACAGTCTGCAGTAAATACAATTTATGGGGTGCATTCTATTTACTTGTCTTTATTTTGACTATCAGTTTATTTACAAATGTTTTAACGTTGCGGTATTTGGTATTGTTTCACTTGACCTCGTGTATGGTTTCTATAGAAGATTGCACGCGAGTACTGCTCCTACCAGACACCTTATTTTTCAATCACACGGGAGGGTAGGCCATACATATTATTATATTGGGTCAAATGCATTTTCGAATTAAAAGCGTTTTTAAAAACTTAGTCAAAACTCTTAAAAACTACTGTATATAATTATACATGACATTGTATAACTATAACATCAGAAAAGATTTTCATGACAGCTCAAACATCATCAATAACTCTTTTTAAGTTGGCTCGTAAAACTTACTTCGTGCGCACCTAAAAGCCTAGATGCAATTGGGTTGATGATTATTCATAGGGGTGCATAACAGAACAAATTTAGCCTTGATAACGAGTTCAGTTGTTACACATTCGTATCCTTCAGCGTTAATTATTTCAAACTAAACTAATGCATTTAAGAATAATAAAATGATAAAAGGTTTTTTTTTATTTTATTTTTGAATTTTTTATTTAAATGTAACTTTTCTTCGAATAATATGAGTTGGTATGCATTGGCAAATTGATGCTGCTACTTTTTCGCAAAATTGAAAGCTGGTATTGCACTACATAGTTTTATTCATTGAGTAGAGTTTATTAACGACCATTTTATCATACATGTAAACTACTGTGTTTAGTGAGATAGATTTATAGAAGAAACAAAAGTGGCAGGTAGAGAAGGAAAAGAAAAACTTTTTTTTACCTGTCTTGACGTGAACTCTTCCAATATGGAAGAGGAGGGGGAAAGACACATTTTTGTTTCCATTTTCTTTATACACTACTATTCTATGTGAGGTAAACGTTTGTTTTCTTTAATATGTCAGAGCCTTGACTTTCTTTCTAGTTAATGGTTAGTTGTAGGATTGACTATAATTTTGTTAATGTAATACCCAGACTGACAGTACTTGAACTCTCAGGTAGTTTTGGATTTTATTCATTTTTAAACTTATTTAATCTGAACTCGATTCAAAGTTACGTGGTTTTTTTTTTTTAGATTTGTAAGCAAAAAGTTGAAATGTTACGCTGTTTTAGGTAATCTTTAGTAGTGTTTGTAAATCTAGTTTTGGGAATAGCCGAAGTTGATGGTGTTGATAGTTGAAAACTTGTTGGATAATCCCCTAATCACTAATGAATTTGCTGAGTTAACGATTTTTATTGACTGATTCAATTATTTATACAGTGCTTTATAATTATTAATGAGCAAGTTTATTCATTGACGTAGTTTTATAGCTTTTAGGTTTACTATCTGATACTAACGTCTGGCTTGTAAATCTAACCGATGAATCATTGGCCAATTTAAACAGACATGCGCTAAATTTTGATTTAATTTTATTTGATAGGTTTTTATTTTATTTGAATTAAGTTACATGTGTTTCCTGTTTAACAAAGAATAAAGTTTAACGGGAATAGGTTTTATTTGTAACCTTTAAAAATGCTTAATTTTTCAGTTAATATTTAGTTTTTTTTAAAAAAAAATATTAATAATCACCTGATAGCAAACAGATAATAATTGTTTATATTACATTAATTTAATTATTTATTTTTTTTTTTTTTGATAGGGATCGTTTTCAATTTGATGAAATTTTGAAGCATTCGAAGCAATCGACTTGTTATGTGAATGTAAAGGATTCAATCAAATTTGAGATGTCAGTTCAAAGGCCTTTTGTATTGTCATGAACCAAAGAGAAGGTTCAGCTGGCCAAGTTTCATGGCCTGGGTCAGAACATATGACCCTCAGCTCAGTTGAAGTGCCTCAGCCAGTCGATAACCTAGAGAACAACAAAATCAAAGTGGAGCCAAACGGCAGCGAAAATGATGGAAGGAGTCTTGCAGATGGTGCTGAAACAGGTTACACAATTATTTCCGAATTTTAGACGATAGTATATAACTAAAAAGAAAAAAAAATGGTGAATGTAGCTCGAGCCGGGTTAGAGGTTTTAATGCGGCAGAAGAAGCAAAAGATAGTTAGTGGAGGAGGTGGAAATGGCAGCTCTGAACTCGATAAAGAGAGACCCATGTCTTGGGAATGGGAACAATCGGAGGAAGACTCTTTAGCCAAAGGAATGGAGGAAATGTCACCATCACCTCTTCCTGGTCGCATAATGTCCATGGATCCTGGGAGTCCAATGTCGATTAACGATAGTGATAGAGAAGACAATTGTATTTCAAATGCAAGAAAGGTATCAAATCAAAAATTAAACGCAATATTTATGAATTTTAATTTTATTATTGTATTAAGTCGCCTAACGACTTTAAACTAGGCAAAACTTTTAGCATTCCACCTCAAAACACCATTTTGTCTCACTTGGCTTTGAGTCATCAAATAACAGCGTTAGACAAAAGTGTAAATAATGCCCATTGTTCGAATGGACCGTTTTATACTCCTAATCAATCACCTCTTCAACCTCGACACGTGAACAGTCAATCTTACTCTTCATCATCAAGTCCAGAGCAAATCAAACGGTTGTTTTATTCTCCTACTCAGAGTCCATTGCAGTCGAGGCATGTTTCGAACGTGGACAATTCATACTCCCAAAGTCCCAGCCCTAGTCAATCACGACCTGTGGTCCCTAAGGAGGCCGTATTTTCACCTACTCAAAGTCCTATTCAAGCGCGTCATACAACAGGACGAGAGTCTCCTTACGGTTCCTCATACTCATCAGTTGGGAGCCCTAGCGGTTCGGTAAGATACTCTCCTAATGAAAGCCCGGTTCAAAGTCGACATATTTTTAGCAAAAGCGGAAGTGTCGCAGTTAATACTAACGGTACTCTAACCGGATTTATTTCTACCACTGATCCAGCGTCACATTTTGCTACACAAAGGTTTGTGCCACCGTCTCCTTCATCTTCACATAATTCACTTCACATTGAAATTCGCGATTCGGTGGATTCACTTCCTGAATCTTGTGATGTGACTGATGACAAAAGTGGTATTAATGCAGATCTGTTACAACAGGCAGCTCTAGCTGGTCAGACAGGAATTTCAAGGCAGCAACTTATTAATAGGTAAAACATTTTTCTTAATTAATATTTTAGGAGCGAAATAATTTTATTCGGCGTGATTTTTATATATAGTCCGTGTCCAATTTGCGGTGACCGTATCTCGGGATTTCATTACGGAATTTTCTCATGTGAAAGTTGTAAAGGATTTTTTAAAAGGACGGTTCAAAATAAGAAAAATTATGTTTGTTTACGAGGAGCGTCATGTCCTATCACAACAACAACTCGAAAAAAATGTCCTGCTTGTAGATTTGACAAATGTTTAAAACGAGGGATGAAGTTAGAAGGTAATAATTGTCTGCGGTTTCTTTTAAACTTTTTATTAGTTCTAAAAGCAATTACTATAAAATATTTAGCTATAAGAGAAGATCGTACAAGGGGAGGAAGAAGTACATATCAGTGCACATATTCCTTGCCTTCCAATCTGCCTTCCGGAAGTGATTTATTGTTTAACCACGTGGAAAGATTAAAAGGTGGTGGGGATAAATCAGGGGATGAATCTGACGTTGTAGTGAATGGAAGTGGTACCGAATCCGTTTCATCCAAAGCTAGTAGTCACAGTTCAGGAACGGATTTAGTTATACCAAATCTCATTCAAGTAACTATAATGCTATTTAAATTCTTGAATATAACTTCAATAAATTATTATAATGTTAATTGCAAGGAAATCATGTCAGTGGAGCATCTTTGGTATTATAGCGAGGGTGAAATGCACAAGTTGCCTGAACCGTCCTCCTCGCACAAAGTAGCCGATGCGGCATCTAATTCAGATTTCTTTAGCAGTCTTTGCAATATCGCGGATCATCGCTTATACAAAATTGTCAAATGGTGTAAAAGCTTGCCACTTTTTAGACACATTTCAGTAAGTAGTCGTGCATTTTCGCACCGGTACAGTAATACTTAAACATTGACATTTTTGACTTTAGATTGATGACCAGATATGTCTGTTGTTGAATTCGTGGTGCCAACTACTCTTGCTAAGTTGCTGTTACAGATCAATAGCAACTCCAGAAGAAATCAGAGTCTCTCTCGGCAAATCGGTAACTTTGCATCAAGCTCGAGTTTTGGGACTGGGTCCAATAATTGAAAGAATGCTTAATTTTACTGATCATCTTCGTCGGTTGCGTGTTGATCAATACGAATACGTGTGCCTCAAGGTTATCATCTTGCTTACGTCAGGTAATTTAACATTATGGAAAAATATTATTTATTTAAATTGACTGACAATTATAACTTAGATGTGGGAGGGCTGAAAGAGCCAGAAAAAGTGCGTCACGCTCAAGAAGGTGTTATACAAGCTTTACAAACTTATACAATGTCACGATATAGCGATCATCCGAGCAAATTTGGAGAACTTCTCTTGAGGATTCCCGAGTTAGAGCGTACTTGCCAAATCGGAAAAGATTCGCTTTCATTGAAACAACGCGAGGGAGAAGTTCAAAGTTTTAACCTTTTAGTTGAACTATTAAGAGGTGAGCATTAGTGGAGGAATAATAAACTTGATAAATGAGTAACCCCGGTTATTGGCGAGTGCAATAAGGAGATGAAAAACTCTTATATTGCCGGTGTATGTACAAAATTTGGGCAACAATGCATTTTGTGATAAGATTTATGAATAATTTGAGCAATTTTCGCTATGCAGCTGTTGATACTTCCATTGTGTGCCAGTTTTATAAAGGATCAGTGGTCATAGCGCGGATAAAAATAAAACATGAGCATGTGATTATCTTTTGGTAATAAACATGTACCATTTTATATGGTTGTGGTTAGAGGTTTTTAGTGTATTTTGGCTAACGACTTAGTTAAGGCCAAATTTTCCCAAAAGTGCCATTAATGATTTGTTGCCACAGTGAAATTAAAAACTTACGTACAGATCATGTTTGCAAAATTTAAATGAACGGAACCGGTAATATAATAGATTTACAATAATTATTATGTAAAATTATGCATAGCTTTTAATCTCATTGTGGTTGCTTATCATTGAAATTATGAAATAAAAATGGCACCAATTTCTCCAAATTTTGTGGCAGTGCCGCATTTAACTAGAATTTGTTTATAAATCTATATTATATATTTGTATGTCTGTAAATGTTTTATATTTTGCGTTGATGAAAGATATGGTGTGCATGATTTATATTAAAACTGTTCGAGTGGGAAAATGTGCATAAGAAATCAAAGAAACGCCGTTTTACAAAAAAGTGGTTTTTAATTATAATTATTTTGAATGACAAATCGTGTGTATAAATATTTGGCTATATTTGTAAATTGAAGATGGGATGAGATGTTTCTTACTGTTCAACTCAGCTATATATTATATTATATAAAGTTTCAGAGAATTAATTTTTTATCCAAGGTCATCATTCCCAAAATAAAGATATTTCTTTGGTATATAAAATTTTGTTGCAATTTTATTTAGAAAATTTATTTAATCTCAGCAAAGCAGTAACTGATAAAAGAGCTACAGTAATTTTAAAAAGGAATTTTTTTTTCTAATTTTTAAATTATTTTAATTGAAAGGAAGGTACATGAACAGCTAAATTTGTAGCGAAAGCCCCTAAACATTCTGGTGTTGGCATCACCGCAATTCATGATGATGTCGGAAGTTGTGGCGGAAGTCACTTCAATTTATCAAGATGGCAACGGTATGGCAACAACGCATCTTTCGATTTTCCAGTAAATGGTTATCTTCTTATTTTTTGTTTATTTTGATGTTATAATATTAAAGTTATTTGTTCGTTACAGACAGAATGTGATTTACTATGGAAGATATTACTGACGATGATGTATCTGATATCGAATCTAACAAGTCCAAATTAGTAAATGTCATCAATTATTCTAATGGAGATTTTAAAGAAATTTCGGATGATGGTTACTCTTGTGATTCTTTAGAAGAAACAGCAACAGTTTCTCCAAAATTAAAAAAAATTATTACTGATAATGCACTAGTCAAAATTGCAACTTCTGAAGCTAGAAACAGGTAGAATAATAATAATTATGACAACCTCGCGGGTATTAATGTTTATAATTAATTTTTTTTTCCCTTCATGTTACAAGAAATTTTTTAGTTGGTTGTTCCAACAGTTGGGGTTCTTTATTAGGCGTAGGACAATT
Organism: Polydesmus complanatus; assembly: GCA_034692225.1. Classification (NCBI taxonomy): domain Eukaryota; kingdom Metazoa; phylum Arthropoda; class Diplopoda; order Polydesmida; family Polydesmidae; genus Polydesmus; species Polydesmus complanatus. The sequence continues at coordinate 125,095 of JAQGAZ010000037.1, forward strand.
ATCTAGTCATTTTCCTGATCATCATTTAACATTATTTGTTGGAACGTTCAATACCAATGAAGCAGCTGCAGTACCTTGCGATTTAAGCGACTTTTTACTGCCAGAGAATGCGGACAATGTTCCAGATATTTATGCAATCGGGACTCAAGAAAATACTTTTAATAGGTGTGATTTAGATTGGAAGTATATTGAATATCATTGTAATTTTATGTCATTATTTTCAGATTCGATTGGGAAGTTTGCTTGCAAGAAACCATTGGATTGTCTCACGTCTTATTGCATTCAATCATTTTAGGAACTCTACATTTAGCCGTTTTTATTAGAAGAGAATTAATTTGGTTTTGTTCAGGTTATTTGCTGAACTTGTTATTCCTTGCATTATTTTTTTGGCGCAGTTAAATAGTAAATTGTTGAACGTTCCTGTTTTTAAGAACCTGAAGATGGTAATTTATTAACACGACAAGGATCAATGATCAAAACGAAAGGAGCAATTGCTGTCGCTCTTCAAATATTCGGCACTAGTTTTTTATTTGTGAACAGTCATTTAACAGGTATAATTTCTTAAACTTGAATTTATTTTTACATTGTTTGATATGAACGTACATTGCATATGCTTAGCTCACGTAGGAAATATCAAGGAGAGAATTTCTGATTACGAAAAGATTTCGAATGGAATAGACTTGCCAAAGAAAACTCCGATTAGAGGAGATGGATCAGGTTAAATGTTTTACGGGCTCGGTTAAAAATAAAGGTAATAACTTATTTATTTAAACAGATTTTACTACAAAATTTGATTGCGTCTTTTGGTTTGGCGATTTAAATTTTCGATTATCGTGTGATCGTCATAAAGTCTTGGCATGTTTGTGCAAGCCAAATCCGGCTTTGGACGATTTATTATCTACGGATCAATTGAACACAGTCATTCTACAAGGTAACTTAAATGTTTAAATGAGTCCGCTACTTTTATTTTAGTTTAGATGTTTTTAATTTATAGGGACGGCTTTTAAGGGTTTTTCAGAACATACTATTGAATTTCCTCCTACATATAAATATGACGTGGGTACAGATGCTTTCGATTCATCGGATAAACAAAGAACTCCAGCTTATACAGTCAAGTTTCAAAATATATTATTAAGTATTATTTTTAAATTTTATTTTACAATAAATTATTTAAAATTTAGGATAGAATACTATATCGGATGAGAAAGGAAAGTTGTATAAAATGTACGAAATATAACTCTGTGCCTTCTATCAAATTTTCGGATCATAAACCGGTTTATTCAATATTCAAAGTTCATTTGCGTCCCGGACGAGATAAGTGCGTCATTATTATTTTTTTGCTTGAGGTTATTTGCAATTACTGTAAAGTTGATATAATTTTATTTATGTGAATTTTAGCATTCCATTGTCAGCTGGGCTATTTAATCGAAACGTTTATTTAAAGGGTAATTATTATTAAATTTATGAAAGTTAGGTATATGCAAATTATTAATAAATATTTTTCATAATTTTAATACAATTATATAGTGGTTGCTCACAGAGCCTCAGCTCTCAGTCCGCGAATGAATTTAAAAAATAGTAAATTTTGCAGTGTTATGTAATTTTGTTGTGATAATTGATAAATTTTACCATTTTTAATAGTAGTTTTCCACTGTACTTTTATAAAAAAAAAAAAAAAAACCAAAGATCTTGTTAATGCATAGAAATTATTTATTAAACATTTATATACATATTAAATGTTTTCACCTTCATTAACAATGTATTAGAAATGGTGCGCCATAATCATCATGACCAAAATGATGGAGTGTCATACACGAAATCTATGCGCATGCGCTCGAAGAAATTGCATGTAATGGTGATTCTGCGGTGAGATTTCATTTTTCGATCATCATTAAAATTGAAGTTTGATAAGTTTTAGTTAGTTATTGACATATTAAATTTCTTCAATAACACAATGATTGACGTAGAAGAAAAGTCTGCATTTAATTTTGAAAATTGTTGCAGGTAAATTTAGAGCTTTAATGATTTCGATTAATTTTCTTAACATCTTCGAAACTCTAGAAATGCTGCGTTGGAAAACAAAGGCTTTCCAGCTCCTAAAGCTACAAAAACGGGAACAACTATAGTAGGAATTGTTTACAAGGTATTTTCTCAGCTTTTCCTGTTATTGTATCATACTTATATTTAATATGAGCGAATAATTTTGAAATTAGGATGGTGTCATTTTGGGTGCCGATACCAGAGCTACCAGCGATACAATCGTTGCTGACAAAAACTGTGAAAAAATCCACTATTTGGCGCCAAATATGTAGTAAGTTTTATCGAATTGCTGATAATGATGTGTAATTATATAATGGGTCTTACTAATTTAATATTAGAAGAAAATGATAGTGTACTTAAAAAATCCTCTATTTACTTTAGACAGTGTATTCTACGCTGTATTGTAAAAGCGAACTTTGGGAAAATATAAACACTCTTTATTTTATTTAATTTAGCTGTTGCGGAGCTGGTACCGCTGCCGACACTGAAAGTGTTACACGAACAATCTCTTCCCAGCTATCGTTACACCGATTAGCTACGGGCCGTACCGTCCCGGTTATTACAGCTTGTCGTTTATTAACGCAAATGCTGTTTAGGTAGGCTATATACAGCAATAATTATAGAACTATAATATTTAAATTATTGGACGCTAACTTGTAATTAATTAAAAGATACCAGGGCCATATTGGGGCTGCCTTAGTGCTGGGAGGTGTTGATAGAACTGGACCATCTCTCTATATGATCTATCCTCATGGATCGCAACAACGTCTACCTTTCGTCACTATGGGATCGGGTTCGTTAGCTGCAATGTCTGTGTTTGAAAGAGGGTGGAAAGAAAATATGGGGGTACAAAAAAAATTCTTTTTTATTAATGTGTTGATAATTTTAGTTAATAATTATTATTAATACAGTTGGAAGAAGGAAAATTGTTGGTTCGTAATGCGGTCGCAGCTGGAATATTTAACGATTTAGGATCTGGTAGTAATATAGATTTGTGTGTCATTACAAAAACTGGAGTTGACTACATTCGTCCATATGATAAAGCAAACGTCAAAGGGCAAAGGTAGGAAATTTTTTTTTTTTTCTTTTAGCATTTTTAAAGTTTCTGTGCAATAACTCTAAAAAAACTGTAAGTTGGTGGATTTTGGGTTTTATTTTTATGCAATGCTGATTTGATAGTCTGAACATCCTGATAACAGTTTCACTTTTATTTACTTCAGAGCTGGCAGATATGCCTATCCCAAGGGAACAACAGCTGTTTTGAAAACTAGCGTAATCCCAATTACTGTTGAAGCAGAAGTTGTTAAAAAAATTGATTCTGAAGAAATGGATACATCAGCATAAATTATAAAATAAAATTCAATAGCGATTTAAATTAAACTATCGTTTTAATAATCGCATTTTGATTTAAGACTGCGATGTTTTGGTTAATGTACCGAAACTTTAATAAAATAAACGTTCAATTTGTGAAAAATAAAAGGTTGCGCTTTAGTTTAACATTTTAAACGTGCGATCGTCTGCGTGAACTTGGTCCGTTGAATTTGCGATTAGCTTCTTGCGCTTTCGCTCGTATATGCACAATGTCGGGCCGGCGGTTAGGATCCGCTGTGATACAAGACGAGATTACGTCTCTAAGCTTAAAAAGGTAGAAACAAAATTTAATGGTATTGCGGCACTTAAAAATTGTGGTTACTTACCATTGGAGAATATAAATCAGAAGGCACTGGTGGATAATCGCATCTTTCGATTCTCCGACATAAAGAGTGCAAATTCATTTTATCACCATAAAACGGGGATTGTAAGGCAGCTAACTGTTAAGAATAATAGAAACCGTAATAATTATTCTTAGTAAAAATATTTGTTCAATAGGAAAAGCATATGCACCTCGTATATTAAACATCCTAATGACCAGATATCGCTTTTAAAGTTATAGCCGTGTTCGTGGACTCGTTCCGGTGACATGTAATAGGGGGTTCCCACTAAATGAAAACATTAGCACAATTTCTTAATTTCGATATTCGAATTTGATACCCATAGTGTGTGCAGCAGTTGTTTTAGAACTAAAAAATCTACTTAAGCCTAAATCTCCTAGTTTGACCACCCCATCAGACGTGACAAACACATTTGCCGGTTTTATATCTTTTTTTAAAAATTTAAAAATTAAGATTTAAGTCATAGTATTTTATAAATTTGATTCTAACCTCGGTGCATTATTCTTCTCGAGTGCATATGTTCTAAACCGCAACAAATTTGAACAACGTACTTCCAAATTGAGGATTCAGGAATTAATTTGCAGTGTTTTTTGAAATACTAAACGACATTCGATTTCAACCAACTCCCAAAATTTGTCTTGTTTATAAAAAATAATTTAATTACTTCAACCATTCGTGAAAGATCCCCGGCATCGGCTAGCTCAAACACAATATTCAATTCATTATTTTCGACGAAAGCGTCGAGGTATTTAATCACATTTGGGTGGTCCATTTTCTAAAATGAAACATGCAAACAGTTGTGAATTAATGTTAATTCATTAAAGTTAATATTATACTCGTAAAAAACTAATTTCCTTAATGCAGTCTTGCCTTGCCTTGGCATCTGACATTTCATATAGCTATTGAAATCAATCATACAGTACATGGTTAGTGCAATTGCAATAATTATATTTTTAAAAAAAATCGATGTAGCCATTTTGTCTACAAGCATGTTCAAACTTGATTACCTGCACTTTTTTCAATGCAATCATACGATTATTCAGTAAACCCCTTGCCTTATAAACAACACTAAAATGGCCTTTTCCAATCTTTTTGATGATTTCTAACTTTGCTAGAGAATTATAAGTGCCGTCCCCAGATGATAATCTGTCAAATAGACCATCTGAATTATCCATGTCAGCTGATGTGAAGAAGGCTGATGTTTGCTAAGCTCTCGCTAATAAGAGTAAACCTCCACATTTAAGTGTGGGAACGCTCTGCAGAAATAATAAAAAAAAAAAAAACACAATTTTTAACAGTGTTAATGGAAAAGTGAAATGACAACATAAGCTTAAACCATACCAATATATCCACACAATTCTAATAGAGTGTGCGCTTATTAAACTCTATTATGGTTGTCGGATATTGGAGGCGTTTCTTAAATATTGGCTAAATATTGATTAAAGTCCAAGGAATTGAAGTAGCCAATAAGATGCGACTATAGATCCCTTTTTAGTGGCATTAATTTGAGTTTTTGAAGTAAACTCCATCATATAAGTTTTTTTGCTCGCTCTATCCTCTTCTTATGATGCAAGAAATTGAAATTTTTATGTTACCGGTAATTATAAACAGCTAAAAAAAAAAAGGAAATGAATTAGTTTTAAAGCTGTAATGAAATCAGTAAGAATTTTTATTAAAAAATACGAACACAGTTTTCTTCATAAATTTCTTATACGGTAATATAATTCTGATGACGTCATAAGCATAAGAAGATCAGGCAAAAAAGCTTAAGCGCAGACTATATTCCATAACAATCCGGCCCTTATAATAAAACTATTAATAAAGAGAAGTTTTTTTTTTTCTGTCACAAGTAATGTAAAGTTAGTGGTGAATGAAAAATGAACTTTACATGAGTGAAATTCATTTAAATTTATACACGCTGTACTTAAAATTTAAAATTAGATTATGAGAAAAAATGAGATGTAGGCTGTTTTTCTCATTATAAAAGTTGCATGAGAATTTCCTTGTTTATTAGATTTCTTTAGGATAGGAGTTATTGGTTAATTAATAAAACACATTGCTTATTTTTTTTTTAATTGAATAATTTTTAAAATTTGTTTGTGACCGGAAGTTACATTAATTTTCTCTAAAAGTAAAACTGCAAGAATATTTTGGCCATTACATGTAATTTATAAAAATACAGTATTATTAACTTTTATTGTTTACCGGTACTGTATTTGTTATTTTTTAAAAAAATCTTTTGTTGATTTAGTCATAATTTTATTGGTAAAAGTTATTTTAATCTACGCAATTTAAAAAATTTTTTTTTAAAAAAAATATTAAGTTATTTTTAGCTTATTGATTATTGTTTTATAAATACAATGCATTTACTATCGTATTAAAAAAAACAGCAGAGTAATTTGTAACTTAAAAATATGTAGCTAACTTTATAAAACCTAATAGCGAGCACATTTTTAAATTTTGTTATGTATCTAGTCAATGTAAATAACATTTCTAGTGCTGATTGCAACTTTAAGATGAGAACAGTGTGGGAAGTCGGGGGAAAAAAAGATATTATTCCAGATGCTTTTCGGTAAAACTTTTTTTTATGATTACAATGAAATATTACATGTCGTTGATGTATGTTATTAGGCTGCTTCTTTTAGAAATCCGATCTCGTAAATTTTATGAGAAATCAACCACAGAACTTTGTCATTTCACCAGACAGTTTGAAATTGGATGGTCAGCTGTCAATTTCTAACCCAGTACGATTTATGAATTCTATTTATTTTATGAATGATAGTAGATGAAAAACAGTACAGTATGAAAATCTTATGATTATTAAACAAAAAAATTAAATGGAATTTCGTAAACCTTCAGTTCACTCAAGACGAAGAAATTTTATTCTTTTGGTGGCTTACCTTTGGTTCTGCTTTTTTTGGAAATTGATAAGCTGTGATACAAATAGGAAAAACTTTCCTTCAGGTAGCTAGTTTATTTTTAATATTCGTGTGGTATATTTTTTAAAATTTATTTTGTGTTTTAAGACGCTTGTTCGAAAATATTATTTAATGATTTTTTTCTTTATTATTTTATATTTGTAATTGTTATTTTTAATAATTTTATTTTTTTATTATGGTATTTTACCGATTTGTTAATTTGTAATAATAAGTACATGTACTTATTGTTGTGATGATTGAAGGTCATTCATCCAAAAAAAACTGTTTAAAAGCACTTTGAACTTCTTTTGCCTATTAAGATAATTTTTTCTTGATTAGTAATATTCGCTAAATGAAGTAAAATATCATCGCATTTTAACTTTTAAATCTGTTTTATTTATTTAATATACTTTTATAATTTATTTAACTTATTTAAAATGAAATTGTTTAATTATTATTGATTAACTTTAACTTAATATACATGTAGGCTACATGTAACACGCATTCATTGTTACAATTTTATATATTTTTTAAATCTACTGTACATTTAGGTTGACATTTTTTGAATTTCTAGGGTCGTCCGACTTGTTGGAGGATGTTGGTATAACATCGGAATCAATAGGAGTCGAGAAGGCTCCAGGATTTTGTGACAATCGTGCAATTAGGATTGAATATGAAAACCCTGTTTATGGGTCGCCGGATATTGCTTACATACTAACTGAAAGAGCTATGCTAACTGCTCCTACAGCGCGAGTTTTTCCCAGTAAAAACGAATTATTATTAATACTGTACTTTTATCAAATAATCTTAAAATTAAAAATTATTTTTTTAAGATGGATTTCCGATGGATTTTTCGCTTTTAGTAACTTTGCGAGCAAGTCCGGCAAATATTAACGTGGTTTTTTCCATATATAGTGATACCGGAGAAGAAATTTTTTCTTTAAAATTGGGAGAAAATGTAACTTTATTCTATAATGACAAATCTGAAGATAGCAGTATCTCATCTGGACAATCTACATTTTTGAAAGAAATAGCTGATGACAAGTAAATGGTTTTTTCTTAAATTCTAAAAGGAAATTGAATATTAATCGAAAGCCATCTCTGCAGGTGGCATCGATTAGCTTTTAGCGTTAAAGGCAATTCAGTAACTATGATATTAGATTGCGATACTCAATCTACATCACCATTGTATCGGTCGTCTACATCTCCCTTAACTACCACGGGAATAATATTAATTGGACAACAGTTGCTAGATGAAACTTATTTCCAAGTATAACTATTGGGCGATTGCACTATTTGTCTTTTTATTATTGTTTAAAAATGTTTCCTATAGGGTGCTATTCAGCAACTGTTAATAATTCCAACTCCAGAAGCTGCTTATGATCAATGTACGGATTACATCCCTGACTGCGATCAACCGTTTCCATATTTTGATGAACCAACATTTGACTCAAAAGTCGAATATACTATTGACCGTGAAGATGAATTAATAACCACTTCAACTGAAACCACTGTCGAAAATGTTGACTCAATTGTACATTTATAAACTGCCAGTAATTAATATTGGATAACAAATTTGGTGTTTATTTTAGGATGACATTATTGATGAGGGCTCAGGATCCACTTCAGAACCGGAAATTCGTACAGAAATTCATTATATCCCATCAACACCGCAGTTCACGTTATATGTATGATTTTTCACGTTTATTATTTTCAAACTGTATCTATTTTAATTGAGTTTTTTAAATGTATAGGGTCCAAGCGGCCCACGTGGGTTTCCAGGAGACATGGGACCACCAGGAGAAAAAGGCGAAAAAGTATTTCTCAGCAATTAATTATTTTAAAGTTTTTTAATTTTGGTCATTGTATTAATTTTAGGGAGACTCTGGCAGAGATGGTCTTGGCGGCGTTGATGGTGTTCCAGGAC